>CAIGRQ010222161.1:0-12540 GCA_903798375.1 Fraxinus sp. D2006-0159 | reverse complement strand
GTACAAATTTTTTTTTCGTTTTCAAAAACGTGATTTCGAAAACAGTAAAGAGAACGCGTTTTCCCCGTTTTGAAAAATCGAAAACAGAAAATGGCCCGAAAACAGCAAAGAGAACGACACCTAAATAGCTCCTAAAATGTAGGAATTTAGTATAGAAACAATTGGATTATTAAATAACATCCATGTGTATTTGGAGGTATAATCCCAAAGACCTTTTTTATTATTTTGAAATTTCTATTTCCGATCACTTCATTTTACTAAATAATGAAAATTCATGTTTGGCAATTTATAGTTTTATGTTAGTTCTTATTTCGAAATGTAAGGCACTATATAACTTGGAATAACATTTTTAAGTATACTATTGTTAGTGCACAAGTGTATGATATCGTAACAACTAATATAGTGGATCTTTGAGTACTATACTTTAATGCTCAATTTAATATTTCTAACTCATATTTGCTTAAAAACAAAGAATTGTGGTTGTTGTTCTAACTAGAACTAACTA
The DNA here is from genome assembly GCA_903798375.1 of Fraxinus sp. D2006-0159. Taxonomy (NCBI): domain Eukaryota; kingdom Viridiplantae; phylum Streptophyta; class Magnoliopsida; order Lamiales; family Oleaceae; genus Fraxinus; species Fraxinus sp. D2006-0159. The sequence goes on along the minus strand of CAIGRQ010222161.1, from coordinate 12,035 downwards.
ATTGAAAATAACAATATGCATGATGGAATGAGATATTAGTGCATAATAATTTCATCTATTAATTACATTTAAATTTTAATTCAAGATTCATAAATCTAATGCAGTGTTCGATTGAATTTTGCTATTATATTCAAATTATCCCTCTCGAGTTTTTGTTAACCATATTTAACTAATTCAATTCCATATCTCTATGTAAATCAATCTTAGTTAAACGCAATATTAGTTTTAAAAAAATCATATAACGAATGCAATATTAGTTAGCATAAGTATCTCTACGATGTATACTAAATTATCGAATTTTCCCATATGATCTAATTCTAAAACTCACATCTCACTTCGTAAAAGATTTACAAAATCATTGAATTGTTGATCAAGTAATTCAAAGCATTAAATTCATGAATAAAATCAACACATATATGATGAAAGAACTATAATCTTGAATAAAAGAAATAAAGGGTCTCAAATAAATTATATTGTTAGCCCTAATAAAGCGTTAAGCTATTCATAATGTATGCAGAAAAAAAATAACAATCATTGGGTTTTGAATTGAGATGTAGAGAAGTTGATGAATCTTGCACCAAGTTCCTCTTCTTGTTCCAAATCTTAATTCCAAACCCTTGATTTGTTGTTTGTCGTCTTTAATTATGCTCTCTAATTCTCATGTTGTATTTTTTGTATCTCAATGTGTGGAACTCCTCTCGAGTGCCTCTCCTCATGTATTTATATTTCTCCTAATATTTTTCCCGAATTTAGAGTCTTTTTGGGTTTTAAAGGGGCCAAAAATCTGCGTCCTAGACCACAGCAGACAGTGTCGAGGCTCAATGTAGTGGCGCTGCAGTGCTACAAAAAAATCATAGGTAGCGCCTCAGCACCATGATGGTGGTGCTACAGCGTCGCATCTCGGAAAAAATTCAGTACTACACATCTTTTGGTATTTTTATCATAATTTCTTTCGATATTCGATTGGGGTGATTCAAATTGAGTTATAAAGATACCTCAAAAATATACAATTTTACTGAGTAGCTTTTTTCCAATTCGAACGTTTACTAGATTAAGAACCTGTTTGTTTGGCATTATTTCCGTGGAAAAATGAGAAATGGACCGTTGTGCTGGGTCCCACGTCTGCAACTTGGTTTTCTAGTCAAATAGAATTTGGTGTATTTTTACAAATTAGCCCTTCAGTCATGAAGGTTTCTTTGAACTATAAAAGTGGATTGAGGGTAAAAGTGGAAGTCCATATCTGTAGCTGTCAAAATTGACACTGTTGGTCTGAAACCTCTTGTCAGAAAAAAACTATTGCAACGATAGAATTTTTTCTATTTATACAAAAGAATGCCGCTCAAACAGGGGCTAAAAATGAGTTTCAAGCTTCAACTAAAAATCTAGAACATACTTGTGCGATTGAAAATTGATTTATGAAAATATTTTGGTCATATTTTACTCACTTCTAATTGCATCCAATTGATCCATAGCATTCTTGAATCTCCATCGCGAAATATGCCACAACTCTTGAGTATTTACATTTTAGTCCCCAAACTTTGAATCTTGCCTTTTTTTGCCAATTTTCTCTTCTTTCTTTTAATTCCACTTCCATTCATCGAGTTTCACCTTATAAATGAAATATACAATAAATTAGGCTATAATTATTCAAAATAACTATTAATTTTTTATATTTTTATGTTCAAATAAGTATATAAATACATTTATCACATCACATCCTAAAGAAGACTTGTTTGACATCACAACCCAATAGATACCTTGTATATGCTTGCCCTCTCCGAAGGGAGCTCCAGTTTTGTTAAGCTTTTTGCGTATGTTTGGGGATTCTACAGAGTAAATACTATTGAAAGATGTGATGGAGATGGGATAATAATTTGGAAAAAGTGCAATAACGGTCTCTAACCTTTTCAATTTTTTGCAGACTCTATTCTAACTTTCAATTTGTGTCAGTGAAGGTCTCCAACCTTTCATAAATATGCAATAGGAGGTCCAAATGGATGGAAATCATCCACTTGATCATTAGTTAACCAAAAAATTGACCTTGGCCACAATTTTAATTGATTTTAAAAGGACCAAATGGTAATTTTACATTTTTTTACATAAACTTAAATTAAAAAAAAAAAAACCCTAAAAATAAAAGAAACCCCAACCACCCTCTTGAAAATTAGAAAGGCTGGTGGTCGACACTTTTTTTCCAAGTTTCACCCACACTGGTAGGCACAAAGGTTTGTCGTCAGCTCCCTCCTAAGACAACCACCACCATCCAAATATCAAAACCAAAAATCAAATCAAACATAACAGAAATTGAAGAAACTAGAACCTCATTTGCATGTTGAAGAAACTGTATCAATCGAAGTTGTTTTGGATGGTGTCTTACCATGGATTGGAACATCTAGATGAGGTGAACTTGCTGGTAGCAGTGTACAACCGTGGGTGTTATCAGAGTTGTTGAATTTTGTAATTGGACTACACGACTCCCATGGTTTTAAAGGCTAATTTTTATCTCTATGTGATGTTGTTTGTCTAATTAATTTTGTGAGATGTGTTTGCACAATGAGGCCGTCGGCTAGGGGATGAAATTTTGGCTGATTGGGTAGTCGGTGGTGGCACGATGGCTGGTGTTTTCTCCGGTTTGGGGTGGATGGAAGGTGAGGATTTTTATTTTCTAATTTAATTTTTAACTTTTTTTAGACCTAATATGTAAAGTTACTATTTTTTTTCCTTTTTAATTTGGTCTAAATTAATTAAATTTTGACTTTTTTTGGTAAGCTAACGATCAAATGGATACATTTGGACCTCTGCTACATATTTAGGTTAGAAACATTCACTAGCACAAATTGAAGATTATGATAAAGTCTGCAAAAATTGAACATGTTCTATACAAAATCTATGAGATTTTTCGTGTACTTGTAGCGTTGTTGTAATAAGAAACTTACACTTGTGCACTAGTCTTTGAATGAATATTTATTAATTTAAAAAATACAAATGACAAAAGTTGAAAATTACTAGTTACACATTTCCACTAGATTATGATTTTGTAAAGCCCGTTTGAGCCACATTTTTTCTTCATTTGAATGAAAAATATGACCGTTATCCATCACACCAACATTAAAATTCAAACTTTTTATCTCTTGTGTGGGGCCCATAACGGCAATATTTTTCATTCTCATTCTCATTATAATGTGAATTTTTTACTTATAAGCAATCTTTTACTTAAAAGTGAATTTTTTTTTATATATTTATAAGTACGCACAAGTGAGTATTTTACTATGAGAAAATTTATTTTAGTTATAAGTGATTATATTTATAAGTACAAAATTATTTATTTTAAAATTTACTTTATTTACTTATAAGTAATTTTATTATATTTGATACCATTGTGTGTTCACACGTGAGAAATGATAGTGATAAATCAGTTATACTTGGTCGACGCACATCCAAGTTGGCAAAGGAAGGGCATTTCTGGGCTTGCAACCTCAGCGTGGGATAAAATATATGCAAGACTGATGGCTCCATTGGGGTCAGGAGTATAAGGGGTGCTCGAACCCTGGTCAACTTGGGCATAACCCGCGGTTTACCTCCGCCAGTTACTGAGGGGGCCGGTGGTCCAGGAAATTAATATGGCTAAGCTGGGAGACTTAGGTACCAAAAAAATAAAAAAAAATTAAAAAAAAAAATAAAAAAACATTCAAAACCGTCCATGGTCAATAAATAACAAGTCCGTTATACTTAGTTGACACTATCTATACTAAAAACTTTCGAGGCTGTCCATCGTTAATAAATAACAAGTTGCCGATGTTATGCGAAATACAACACAAATTAGAAGGTTTTTCTTATACAAACAAACAACTGATCCTGTGGCCCTATGGTTTTCTTTGTTTTGCAGCATTCTTCATTACTCCTGAAGAAACAGATGATGCAGGATTTATGGCTCTTCTTATTTTAAACACATTCCAAGCAGTGCCTGCAACATGCCCTGCTGTTGCAAAAACATCTTCTGTTGTCTCTCCTGCACCCTCTCCAAATCTGTTTATCAAGAATAATTTATTTTAAAACTTATGTACTTGTAAGTAAAAGTTTTAAGCTTAGCTGAACATGCTATCAATGGAAGAAATGCACCATATATACCTGTTAGTAACCATTCTTGTAACTGCACTAGAGGATGTACTCATAGTTTGCTTCTCAGCAGCTTCTGCTGCATCTATTATTTTGTCTGTAATTTGAGAAGATCAATAACATAAGCAATTTCTTTTTTATTTCCAACAGAAAATATTTATTTAAGAGTGTACACAAGTTAAAATTTGAAAAGGGATTTTACTGAAAAATTAAAATAGCTTACCGACTGCATCAAGTGACGCTAAAATAACCTCTCCTGGAACCATGGCGAGAAATGCCTTTCCGGCTTGGGACCGAACCACGGGTGCCATTACCGATCCGGTTGCTACGCCAACGACGTCAAGCATAGCTTTGCTCATCTTTTCCGTCATCTTCGACAGCTTCCTTACACTATAATAATAAAATTAATTGATTAAACATATATGAATCATTTACTTGCCAATTATGTCTGGGAAACCTTTTTATTTGCACATTTCGTAGGACCTACCTCTTTTATTCATACATTCCATGGGACCCACAACTTATAATCTATAAAAAGCTTTACTGAACATACACGAAATTGTTCTCTCGTCAATTCTATAATGCACGTCTAGACTATACAATAGACAAGATTTTAACTTTTTTTTCGTTAACAAAGATGATTATGCGAGGAGATATACCGTTTAAGGCTTTTGTAGACAGCTCCATTCTTTGAAGTACCATTGTTATTGTATTTACTCACACTTGTTGATTTCCAGTTTTTGTCCTCCACTGCTCGAATCAAAATTGTTTCCCCTCCCTTTTGCACCTGCTTATTCATTTTGTGGTATATAACTTAATCACAGATAAATCTTTAGCTTCATCTCAATTATGTGAACAATTTAACCATACAGTCAATAAATAAATTTGTAGCAACCTAAGCTTTTAGACGAGATGGTTTTAAAATATTCACCTGTAGTATGTACCAAAAATGCAAACTGTTGTTAGAACTTACCATGTTTGTGTAAGCATTGCTGCATGTGAAAATTCCTTTAACAATCTTACCAGTCCCTCCTGCAATTGCCTTAGCCAAAACGCTGTTATAATTGTCAACTGTCGGCGCGAACTCCTTCCAATTAAGCTCCTCCTTTCTTCTTGATGAAGAAGAACCAGTTAAGAACAATGAATGCTCTTTAAGAAAAGAATCCAAATATCCCAAACTCTCTCCATTAATCTTCTCTGAAAAAGCCACCCCGTAACTCAAAGGCTTACCATCTTTCATTGGCAATGAAAAGAGATAGTTTAGGGCATCAAGTTTCACCACAGGTTCATCCTTTGTGAGTGGCCATTGAAGTTCATCTCCAACTTTGATTGTAGTAGCAAGAGAAACGCATTCATCCGATAGTCGAAAAAGCGTAAAATCTCCATTAGCAAGCTCTAATGCTTCACCTCCATCCATTAGATAAACCTTGCATTCTTGAATCTTCAGTAAAACTTCATGTTTTACATTTTTGTTTTCTGGGATTTCTTGATATTCATCAGATGGTAATGGAATATCAGATGAAGGGGGAGTATTGGGAGGGGAGAAACTTTTTCGTCTAATTGGCCTACAACAATTCATCATTTTATGAGTAGTATTTAATTTCTTTGTGAGTTTTGATGAAGAAAATGTATATAAATATGTGAAGAAATTAATGGTAAAGACATCACAGAATCAAATATGAAAGGGAAACAGCTGTTTGATTATTCCATTTTTGCCACTTTATTCTATCCTTGTTGAATAAGTTCATGCCAAAGTACTTTCGGTGGATGAAAATCGAGGTTTTGAAAAAGTTCAAATAATCTTCTGAAAAGGTAATGATTTACTCACATTATTCGTATCATGATGTGTTGAGAATTTACTTAATCACACACAATGAAAAATAAAAATAATTTTAATTCCCATCAAAGATTTCACATTTAGTAGATTCTACAAATCTCTTTGCTAATATTGGAATACGAACAATCACGATTTGCAATCCACAATTGATCCATTGTTCAGCCTCCAATAAAAATTCACACAGAGAACAAGAATTTTGTGGTAGCAAGATAATGAATTGTGTTTTGTTCTATTTTTCTCAAATTCTAATAGCTTATTAATATAAATTCAAGTGGGATTGACCCGCCTTTTAAACTTAACTCGATCCAATATTTAATTAATCTATTTAATTAAATTTGGTTCATAAATTAATCAATTAATTCGGGCCTATGAACAAACAACCAAATTAATTAATTGTTCAACACTTGTTAATTAATCAATTGATAAATCTCATTATTATGGTTCTCCTTTTGTTTATGACACATTAGGTTTCCAATCATGATAACTAATTGTGTGAATTATTATTTTGATCTAATCAAAATTGATAAAATAAAATACCCCCTTTTATTTATCATCAATTCACATCCGACGTCCTAAATTAATATCTAGTAATGTGTCAGGACAATACACGTGATAGAAATGTCACGTAGTATGAAAAACCAAACTTGTTCGTTCGTGAAATTATAATTCTTTCATCAATATGATCCGATCATTTACGAGATATTGATATATGTCAATCTCAATTATCGATCATATATTTTATTCCACTATTAAGTCAATATAAGTCGATCAAGAATTTCATTATCAATTTAATTGAATGAAATGTAGATTATAATTTTTTACTATCTAAGAATGACGAATTATATATTGATCATTCACAACTTTCATATGATTTTTGACATACCCGAACAATACCATATTAGAGATCCTTAGATCCAATATCATCAAAGTGTGATTGTCCTTATATAAGAAACTATAATGACCTCAAGTCGAATAATCAATTTGACTACCGAGCGTTAGATATTAACCACTGACACTCAAATAGTTATCCATGTGGAATCTACTCATCAGGTCTCCAATGTTTTGTTTTACAACAAAACATTTATGTATTTATTTAAGTGTCACCACATTTTAGTTCGTGAGTTCAACTATTTACTTCAAAAGTAAAAAAAACCACACATGACGCTCTATCTGTAATAACAATATTCGTATTACGTTATTATTTATGACCATTGATGATTTAAGATTTAGTCATATGTAATTTGTATCTCATAATCACAATTCCTTGTAATTATTAAATTACTAAAATTTGAATATACACTCTATTATTTATTTTAATTGAATATTAATTACATAATAGATCTGTCATAAAATTCATCAATTGTATATTAAAAGTATTCAAGTAAATTGGAATTGTGGTATAACACTTAAATCATGGGCATCCGTTGCTTTAATTATTGACTTATTGGGTAAAAATTATTCGTGGCCATGGAATCTATAGAAGAATTTAAGTGCATCAGTGAACTTTTCTCGACTCTCAAGTGTTGAGCATTGGCCTACTCTTTACTTCGATTTTTCAAGCAATCGTGGTTAATGTTAAATGGTATGCAATTCACAAATTGGTCTTTTGATTGAACAACAAGAACAATAAGGGTCCGTTTGATTGCTAGGGTGGAAAGAAAATGAATTTCAGAGAAAATAATTGCCTAGAACTTGTTTTTCGGGGAATTATTAATTAAGTGCGTTTGATTGGTATAATTTTCCATCCGGAAATTTTTAAAAATTTTGTATTTTTTTGTTCACGTTTGGCTTCATTTTACATGGAAATTGTTCATTAAAGTAATTTTTTTTTTTTAAGAATTGGTTATGAAATTTGTTACTATTGCCAAAAACTAAAAATAAAATAAAAAATTTTGCTCAAAAACTATTTTTGCACTATTTTTCATCAAAGTTTAGTGTTCGTTTGGTTTCGTTTTACATGAAATTGTCCATTAAAGTGAATTTTTTTTACAACTGATTTCCATTGCAAAATTTTTTAAAAAAAAAAAAAAAATTACCTAGAAAAGTCTTTCCCACCAAATCTACGCTTTTCCTCCAAAACTAAGAAAATGTTGAAAACCAATTCAATGAAAATTTTAGTCAATCAAACATGCAAAAATGTGAAAGTAGAATTTAATTTCCATCTTCCATAGAAAAGTTTGTCAAATCAAACAGGATCTTAGATCTTATTTTCGAGTTTCAATATTTTGGCCAGTCTTCCATATATAAGGGCATCACAGTTGTAATCTTGCATTGGATTATGGGCAGATTTTTTTTTTTTTCCAGTGTTTTACTATCCTTTACCTGAGACTTTTAATAGCTGATATGTATCCTCTCTGTTAAAGGGGACAGGTAAACAAGATAAAAAAAGGACGGCCTTCTAAGAGAGTCAGAGTCCTATCAGCAACTTTTGCTGATTTCCCTGGCCCGCAGTTAAAATGGGAGAAGATGGCAACAGCACCCATGCCTCGTCTTGACGGTGCAACAATTCAAATAAAAGATTAGAGATGGCAAAAAAGGGGCCCCAACCCGACCCGACCCGACCCAACGAGACGAGATCCCGCCCCGAATGGGGTGAAAAAAACCCGCTCCGACGGATTGGCAGGGCTGGGCTGGGCGAGGGTGCCCCGCCCCTAACCCGCCCTAAAAAGGGCGTGTGGGTGGGTTGGGGGGAAAAAAATTTGTGCCATCAAACAGCACAAAAGTGAGAAGTGAGAAAATATTTTCCACGAAAAATTTACACAATCAAACAGGGCTTAAGAAACAATTGAATCGACATTTATACTACTTACAACTACGACATCTCTTAGTAGAATCATTATCGTTACAATTGGATATAAGAATCTAGGTCGTTTCTTTCTTTATGACATGATAATTCAATGAACTTATGGTGTGCATAGCAAACAACATTGGAAAGCGATTGAGTTGCTCACGACGAGAATAAAAGTTAATATAGCTTTATCGGACGACAAATAATTCAAAGACTCCCTAAAAGGTAGAACTTAATCAAATTATATTAGCCCATGTCTTATTGAGATTTTTGAGAAATAAATTTTATGAAAAGTGCAAAAATAGTTTTCGAATTAATCAAATAAGTGGATCGATTTTAAATGGTTTTAGTAGCAATTTTTAAAACAATCAAACTCATATTTGAGAGATTATTATTCATTGATTTTGAAGTTTTTTTTAAAAATAAAATTACTTATATGTCCCTTAGTGAACTTTTTAGTTTATAGCTTTTTGTATGAAGTTTTTTACTTATAAGTGATATTTTACTTAAAGGTAATTTCTTTATATATAAGTTAATATTTAGATTAAAAAGTTGAATAAAGTTAAATAGTTACTTAAAATTTTAAGTTAGTATTTTTATTTATGAGTATACTTTATAATTATAATTTAATTTTATACTTTAAAATACTTTTTACACGTAAATTATTATTTTTACTTTATAAACAAATTTTTTTACACAAAAGTGATTTTTTATCTTATAAGTAATATATTTTATTTACAAGTTAGTTTTAAAAATATATGTTGGTTGGAAATAACTATTTTATAAAAGGTAAACTAATTAGAAGAGAATATGACAAACGATCGAAAAATCGTCGATTTGGTGGATTGAGGAAGTGGTGGTGTCCAAAAAAATTAGTAAATGTTGATTTTTCTCAACCCTTTATAAAAGGTGTCATCCGAAATATGTCAAAATCTGTGGAAAGAAACTCCCAAGCAGACCATAAAGTTATAGAGCGTGTTCGGTAGAGATTAAAATCAAATTAAAATTGAAAAATTAATCGTTATTATTGACTTTTATTAGGCGAGTGAGACCCAATAACGACTATATTTTTAATTTTAATTAGATTTTAAGCCGTATCGAACAAGACCATAGGAAGTACTGAATATCAAGTAGGGATTTTTGTGTGAAATGTGTAGCATCTCAATCCTATTATGAAAATCAATAGATCTCAATTTCCAATTTCAAATATTTCGAGGTAAAAAAATTATTCAACCTCCTTAAAAAAAAAAAATGGATAATTGGCAAATACCCCCTACGTTTACTTGTTATGTGGAATACCCCCTAACCTTTTAATTTGGCGCAAAATTCCTTAAATCATTCAAACATTGCTAAGTGTGTTTGGTACACATTAAAATGAGAGAATACATTTTTTTGAAGTGATGTGATGAAAAATATGTGATTGAAAATGAGTAGAAAAATGATAATGAAAATTTTAATGTGTACCAAACAGGGGTTTATCATTTTTTATGTATTGTTCTACATTTCTTGTTATTGTAGTTGATATATTTCATGTTAATTTGGAAGAATTTTCTGTAATTAAAAGTTGAAGTTACGAATTAAGATGTTAATGCTTATATATTATGATTAGTTGTTTGGAATTTAAAATTATTAATTGCNATGGAAAAAAATAATGTGGGACAAACATGGGCTAACCAATTTAAACAAACAAACAAATAAATAAAGACTTAATTGCATCCTAACCAATTTTTTTTTTAAAATTGCAAATTAGACCTAAATAAAACAATTATAAAAAAAATACTCTTTCTTCTCAAAAAATTTTGAAAAGTGCAAATGAGTTTTTCAATTGTTTTAATTAGGATTCATTGGCACCTTTCAAAAAACAAAAAAATAAAATGAAACCCCTTCTATGTATGACTTCATAAGACAATCACAGACATGCTAATAGAGGGATACCGTGAGTAAATTCACAAGACTTTTTTTAACCGAACAGATGAGTAAAAAGTTTGGTGAAACCTCTATTTTTAATAAATACTATTTAATAAAAGGTTAAGTTGCTTATTTATTCAACAACTTGGATATTAGATATCAGATGTAGATAACATAATTTTCGTGTGAAAGAAAGTGATAAGCCTACATTTATGAGACGGGGCAAAACTTGCTGAACAAATTGGAGTAAATTATCACTCACATTTGCCTTCAATGCGAAAAACAACATTTCTTTCTCAAATTTGGACATAAAAGTTTTATCCACTAAAAATAAGAATAATCGTTATTCATATTTTCAATGCGATACTTTAAAATTGGAATCGACAACGAAGGATTTGAATTCTAAATCTTGTTGAGGCATATTTTTTTTTTTTTTTTTCACACTTATTTATGACATTGTAAAATAGGTCATGTGAATAAGAGATGTGCATATCTAAGTTATATAATGATGAATAACTTATTTGATTATGAATTGTATAAGTTATGCAAATCTTACATATGAGGTAAATTCATCGAGTCACCTTTTACTAGAAAAGGAGAAAATTATTGATCTACTATGTGTTACATTCAAGTGTAAGTGGGCCAATTTTAATTATAGTTGAAGGTGATTTTTCTTTCTTAATCATTTTGCAGATTGTGATAATAGTCATGGATATATATGAAGATTAAGTTCAAACTCTCAAGTTTTTGAAAAGTTAAAATAATTCATAAATAAACTAGAAGACCAAAATGGGAACTTAAAACTGATTAAATTGGAGAATGTTTTAAGTTGTGGTTTCGAAATTGTGTCAAGAGAACATTATTATCTCACATGGAACTCTACCACATACACCACGACACAATGTCCATTTGGATAAAAAAAAAGTTTCAAATGTTGCGATTGTTAGAATTTGGGCATGACCTGAATTCCTTGTTGAAGTAATTGAAGATTCTAATTAAAGTGCACGTCAAGAGAAATTCAGTTTGGAATGATATTGGAGTCATATTCAAGTTGAAATTCTATTTGGAAGCCCTATTGAGAATTTGGCTTGGAAAGTGACTTTGAGATGAAAAAAACTTGGAGCGACACAATGTCCATTTGGATAAAAAAGTTTCAAATNAGTTGAAATTCTATTTGGATAGAGATGGCTTGGAAAGTGACTTTGAGATGAAAAAAACTTGGAGCGACACAATGTCCATTTGGATAAAAAAGTTTCAAATGTTGCGATTGTTAGAATTTGGGCATGACCCGAATTCCTTGTTGAAGTAATTGAAGATTCTAATTAAAGTGCACGTCAAGAGAAATTCAATTTGGAATGATATTGGAGTCATATTCAAGTTGAAATT
>CAIGRQ010222150.1:0-14640 GCA_903798375.1 Fraxinus sp. D2006-0159 | reverse complement strand
ACTTTTGGCTGCACTGCATTTTCTCATCAGAGTGAGGGAAAGCTTGAACCGAGAGCTAGAAAATATGTTTTTCTAGGCTACCCTGAAGGTGTCAAGGGGTATAGGTTGTGGGATAAGAGCCAGAAGGGAGTTAAAATCATTGTGAATAGAGATGCCACATTCAATGAGAGCAAAATGACAAGTGTGAAAGTGATTGAGGCTCCTCTTGTTAAAGAAAAATAGATTTCTCCTTTTTCGGCTGTGTGCTTTCCTTGGGTAATCTATTCTTCCTCTTCCTTTGTGGATTTATATACTTTAGGTCTTGATCCTTTACATCTTGTCAAGCTCTTTGTGTGCTAGAGAAGAAGAGCAACCGGTTAGAGGAGAAAGTGTTGGTTTGTGGTAGTTTGATAACTGTGGTGATCGATCGAGACTGAGCCCGGTATTCCTTGGTGGACTTGTTGATTTCTTCCTCACACTATGGATGTGGCAATCTTTGCAGCTTCAAGCATGTGGGACGTGGCTAGGAGATCGCGAGCATATTTGGTTTTACACAACATGAGCCACCCGAAAATATTTGACTTCAAGTCATAAAAAGTATAGAGTTGACCCAAGTCTTTTGAGAGAAAATTCTTTTTGAGATGAAGTCTAAGCTGTGAGATGAAAAGTGGATCATTACCAGTAACAATAACATCATCTACATAGACCAATAAACAGAATTGAGTGTTAGACTGGTATATGAACACGGGTTTATCAGCTTTACTACAACAAAGGCCAATGGAGATAAGACCTGAGGATAACTTAGAAAACCAAGCACATGGTGCTTTGTTTAAGACCATAGAATGATTTGTGTAAAAGACACGTAACTTAGATATTTTGGATTTAGAAATCTTTTTGGTTGCTTCATATAAACTTTCCGTTGAGAATACCATGTAAAAATGCATTTTTGACGACGATTAACTGTTTAAGGGATTTAAAATGCACGTGATAGAATAACATGGATTGTGATAGCTTTAACAATAGGGCTAAAATGTTTCACTAAAGTCAAGGCCTGGAATTTGAGAATAGCCATAAGCCACAAGACGAGCTTTAAAGCAATCTATAATATAATCTTCCTTGAACTTTATACAATAAATCCATTTGTTCCGTTGATATTGGTATTAATGGGTCTTGTAACAAGAACGCGAGAGTTGTTTTGATGGAGAGCATTGATTTCTTCTTGCGTGGCATCCCTTTAGTTTTACAATCTTTGATCTATTTTTGATGTTTTAAGCTCATCAGTAGAAATAATAAGCACATCATTGGAGTAGATTGGTTGGTTTTTTAAAGAACGAAGAGGTCTTTAAAGTAGGAAGGAGGACATTTGTCATGGATTGACCGTTGATGAGGAATGGAAGGATGGGTAACAGCATTTGTAGCTGTAGGGGATGTGGTGTGGTTGGAGGAGATAATTGAGAGACTATGAGGAGTTAGTAGTTGGGTTTAAGACAATATCATTCGTATCATTGGTTGAGGACGAGTTAATAGGTTGAGTACGTATATTTTCATATTAATTAAGGAAAGAGTCTATATTATAAGGATTGTCATCGACGGGAATGTGATGAAAGTTATCATGAGGTGAATTTATTGAATTTGGAGATGAAGTATCGTATGAGTTTTGTGAAAACCATTCGTCAAATTTAGGGAAAGTAGGTATGTATTGTTAAGTATTTAATGTTTATGTGATTGGCTATTCTGTGAACAAAAGGACTAGATTTGATATGTTGTAAAAGGTCAAACAGTTATGTGCAAATTGTCAAAGTATGGTTTTTAGGTCTAGGGTTCGAGAATGGGAAAAGAAGGAAGAACGGCGCTGTTTTTCACTAGACTATCGCCAAGACTTGGCTCGAGCTTCAAAAATAGAAACTAAGTCACTAAATTATCTCCCCTCCTTCCCTCGAGCGACAAGATATCGCTCAACTATCGCTGAGCCCTCGCTCGAGCGATAGTGTTATTCGGAAAAATTTTAATTCACTTTTTAAAGGCTTTTTCCCCACCCATTCATTTTATAAACTACATATATATACTCTAAAGCCACAGAATGTTTTTACAAGGTTGAACATTGAGAAAAACATGTGCTGTGAGATTTTCTTCATCTATTTGGCTTCAACCTTCGTCCTGTAATTGGCTTTTGGTAAGAAAAACATCAGATACACAATCCTAATACCAAACTGTTGCTTCCTCCATATCTATCAAAGTTGTTGAAGATCAAGAGAAGGTGACTAGAGTTTCAGTTGGTGAAGGACGCGGTGTTATTCGTGCATCCACAGGAGATAGACGATTCCACAAAATTAGGAGTTGCTGCAGGGTAGTAGAACCTAGGAGAGCTTTAGAAATTGCAGCTGGAATTGGTGCAGGAGCACAGAATTCACAAGAGTTGGAGGAATTGCAGCCAGGAGATCAGAGAGTACGCGTCGTCGTCTAGTCTGGTATACTGTAAGTTTGAAAATCATTTATAGTGGATTTTTGATTGGCAAAGTGTCCGAAATTTTTACCCAGTTGGGTTTCTCCGAAAACAATCCCTTGGGTTCTTAGGATATGGTCCTTTATATAAAGGATATCGTGTTTTGATCCACATTGTCATCGCATATATATATTTTGCCACATAGTTTTTACTAAAAATCATTTTCCTTATTCATCTAAGAATACTTTGATGCTCACATAAGATTTATCAAAAAAAACTACTTTCCCTAAATTTGACGAATGGTTTTTCACAAAATTCATATGATACTTCATCTCCAAATTCAATAAATTCACCCCATGCTACTAGAATTTTTTAGAAGACAATGTTGGGCAGGCCCCATAAGTCACTATATATTTTTTGTCAACCATTTCGAAACATTTACTTATTTTCTGTCTTTAAAATTTGGATGTCCTAAGCCCTTATTTGGCAATTATTATTTGGGTAAAATGGAGTTGAATCATTTCTTAGAGAAAGTGTGGTTAAAAAGTATGGAAAAGTTTTAAGGTTACGTGCAAAATATTTTATTGTGTGAATGTGCAATTGAAAATGAGTACGTAGAAAAAAGAGTTTTGAAATAGTGGTTCTCAAACAAAGGCTAAACGAGCGAACCATATTTCTGAAGAGGCTCCTTGTGATTTGACTGCAACTCAGGCTTCGAGTTGTCCTACGTCAAAAGCATATAGCTTTCTCAAACTACAAACTGGGTCAGATCCTTAAGTGATGAAATGGGTAAGGCATGCCCATTACCTACAAAAATACAATCATGTCCAAACTAAGGTTTTGAAAGTTTTAGTTTACCTTCTTGCTTGTCATGTGAGCTGTCACACCCAAATCAACATAAAAGATTGAGTCATTACTCATTGTCATTGTTTAAATTCATTGCTGTCAACACCTGCTGATTGTTCTCCTCTTCTTAAGTGTAGTCATACCTATAATAGAATTTCGAGGAAAGGTGATTTTTTCCACCACATATTGGCATTTTTCTGTATATGAATTTGGCTTTACTGACTGCTGCCTGCTGGTTCTAATTGTTATTGTCGTTGAACCTGAGGGTTGATTATAAATGCCATTACTGTTTTGAGGATGATTTCGAGTTTAGGGAATACCAGCCTCATCCTCTTCCTCTTCCTCTTAGGCTGAAGAAAAGCATGGTTATGATCAATTTCTTGCTCTTTTTCAGCGATGTAAACCTGCTCAAAATTCTGTAATAACATAGTAAATTGAGTGAATGAAGGATATTGTGGTTTTGACAAAACAGCGATTTGAAACTCCTTGTATTTGTTTCCAATGCCTTTTGGGACTTGAAAAACTTTGTCTACGTCCGAAAGTGGGTTTCCTTTGGCAGAAAGTCTGTCATAGATTTATTTGAACCTACGGAGATATTCATCAAGTGAGAGATTTCCTTTGGACAAATCGTACAGGTTATTTTTAGTTGAGTTTCACTATATTCGGTTGTTAGAATTTTGGTGTGACAAGAAATCTATTTTGGAGGTATATTTGGAGTTCGTTGTTTGCTTTGGAGAAATTTTGAAGAAGTATAAGACTACGAGGATTCAAAGAAATTTTTTGGACTCATATTTCAACTCAAATACTCAGTTATTAATTTTACCTATTGTATTAAGATTTCACTTTATATTAGACTCTTTATTGTATGAATTCTCCTAGTGTGTTACGGATTCTTTGATTATAAATATGTGGTGTGCAACACATTAAAATTTATTAATTGTGATCAATTGTCCAACTTATTATTTTAGTTCAAGGATCCAACATATTGTAATCCTTACTTTTGATATGGTGAATTCTCCAGATCCCGTGATTTTTCCCGGTTGGATTTCGTCATAAATCTTGCGTTCTTGTTTTTTGATTTCATATTGCCATATTATCTCATCTTTAATGTTCATAAATATTGGCTCAATTTCTAACAAGTGGTATCAGAGAAAATTGATAGCACTCTATTTCTAAAAGTGGTATCGAACTAGGTTCAACAGTTCTTAGAAGAGCCAGTCTAGTTTTGTGTTAGAACAAGGTTTGATCAGCTCGATTTGGGATTTGATTTTTGGTATGTCATGTATGAAGTTTGATATTCCTCTTTTGGATCGCAACAAGATTTGCTGACAATTTTTTTGTTTGGACACTAGAAGGAGAGGGACAAAGAAGGTCCTAATTATATGTGTTGGAAGGTTAGACGATTATGTTTGATGTAACTATTACTAAATTGAAGATTAGACCTCAAGAGAGGTTCGGTAAGACTGATATGGTTGCTTATGGTTTGATAAGCGTTACTTGGTTGGAGTTGGTTGTGATCGAGTTGCACAAAGTGATAATTCGAGCAAATTTGTCATTGAATAACCTACCACTAACTCATGTGGAGTTAGTTATGATCTTGATGATCTTGTTGCTTGTGGGAGGTAACTTTGATTGTGTTAGTTGTGAACTTAATAATTTTGTTGTTCATGGTAATTCAGTAAGTTTGGTGCCCAAGGTAATTTTACTGGTAAGTAGTGTTTTGCTGAGTTTACATAGTTAGACTTTGTGGAAGAGATGGAGTGTTTGTTTGAAGTGTTCTGTTTCAAGACTTATTTGGAGTTTGTTGAATAGATGAGTTTTATTCTTTACATTGAAATGTGTGTCAAGATGGAGATTGTAAGAATTCGCTGTGACTTGAATTCTATTTTGGAGGTATATTTGGAGTTGGTGGTTTGCTTTGGAGAAGTTTTGAAGAAGTAGAAGACTGCAATGAGTCGAAATGTTTTGGACTCCTATTTTAACTCAAATACTCAGTTATTGATTTTACATATTGCATTAGGACTTCACTTTATATTAGATTCTTCATTGTATTAATTCTCCCAGTGTATTAGTGATTATTTGATTATAAATATGTAGTGTACAACACATATTGAGATTGACTAGTCGTGACCAATTGTTCAACTTATTAGTTTGGTTCAGGGATCCAACATATTGTAATCCTTACTTTTGATATAGTGAATTCTCCTCATCTGCTTATTATTTTTCCCAGTTAGGTTGTTTCCATGTAAATCTTGTGCTCTTATTGTTTGATTTCATATTGTCATATGATCTTGTATTTAATAATAATAATAATAATTGACTTAGTTTCTAACATTAGTGTTGGGCAACAACTGTTAATGGATCGAACTCCAAACTGAAAATTATGTACCCACACCGTAGATCATGCTCAAAGCCTCTTCATTCATATTACCAAGATGCCGGGACATGAGAAGTTCATCATTGAAGATTGCTCTTTTTCAGAATTTTTTGTTCTTTCCTGCAAATCAACAAGTTCATCGGCTGGTTTTTTTGAGTCATTGATGTGGTGCTCCAACCCGAGGTTTTGAATCAATGGCAATATTTGAGATTTCCACGGAAGAGAATTTGCGGAGGATAGTTTGATAGAAATAAAACTGGTGCATTGGTAAAATGAAGAAATTGAGAGTTTAGGCTCATACCATAATAATTTTTAAGAAAATGACAAGTAATTTATAGTAAATGAAATGCATGAATTTCTTGTCTGTGTATTTCAAAGGTGTGAATGTTATATATACTCATGGAGCTGTCCAACGATCACAAGTTAATGCAGGTAAGTAATAATATGATCTCTCAACTACGATCATAAGTTAATGCAGGTAAGTAATAATATGATTTCTAAAACTGAGAAATCATATCCTTATGTAAATTATGTTTAAGTTGTGCAATTTAATTATTATCCATCCCAATTATTGTCACTTCGTAGAGTTGTGGTGTTTAATTATTGCCAACAATCATAATCCTGTTAAATTGGAGTCCTTGAATAATTCGATTTTACCCTAATTTATCTTATAAATAGAGAGATTAGGCTTTATTATTATCATAAAGAAAATGAGAGAAAGAAAGGCCAGAGAAAATATAATGAATTACTGTAGCGATGTAAGAGGACATAGTCTCACCTTGAAGCGAACATCTATAAATCTTGCGTATTCTTAACTATTTCTTTTTCTTTCTTCAAATTAATTGTTATCGGTGGAATTCAATTAGGGATTATAATTCTCAACAAATCCCTTCAATGGAGACGGATTGAATCCTTCAGAATTCAACTTGATTTGCTTGTGGAATTGTGTTGCAGGAGGATCCGAGTCAGATGAAGCTCAGTTGTCAGATAATTCGTTGATGGCACTGAAGTACCGTGAGTTGACGGATCAACATAAAAATGATAAGTAATCGATAATCTTTCTTAATTGGGGACTTTTTGGACACATTTTGGTATTTTGGCCATAATCTTGGCTACGGTTATCAGAATCACGCTCATGACCCCAATTCGGAAAGCTCTTTTCGGCGCGCATGTCATGATCACCCAGCTTTGCTCGGTGTGCATTGATTTCGAGGTCAAATTCAATTGTTTTCCCTTTCGAATCCTCAATTTTAGTTATTTTTTGCCTTTTTGATAATATTTCGATTACCTTTTTAATATAGAATATGAGCTTGGTTTGAGCCAAATTTTTGGGATATTATTTGTTTTATTATGTATTTTCTTTTGGTATGAATATTGGAATTTTGCTATTTTTGGTAAAATTCCAATAATTATGATTTTTGAGCTATATAACTCCCGGCTTGTGGGTTATTTTTGCATATTGATGAATAATAAAGATTTTCTCGTTTTCTTGGTGGTTTCTCTTGCGTTCTTCTCTATTAAATTATATGCTAAATTTCAACCTGCATCATAATCACTATTATGCCCGGCGTCAAATTGTCTTGTGCCAATTCTTCAATCTTGGCTTGTCCTTTTCCTTGACTTGTGAACTGAATATGGGGGATCTTATCTACGTCCCAAAATAGCCCAACTGATATTAAGAATAAGTTAAATTTATTTTTAAAATGAAGACAACTTTGTTTACAAAATTGTATGCCATCAAAGAACCTTTCTGAAGACAGGCTAAACATAGAACAAATTTAGCGGTTGAGATGCGTAATATCTATGTTAAAAGAAGAGGGAAAATTGCACTATTTGAAGATTTATTACAGAAGGCAAGGAATTCATAACCTTCCTCTATTGATCATCATACATATGCTTACAAATAGAAACTAAAAAGACTAGGAAAAGAAACATTCTCTGATTCTAAAATTACTACTGCATATCATCACCTAGTTTTAGGTAAACTATGTCTTTTTATTTCATGCTGCTATTATGGAAGGACGTTCATAAGTGAATTCTTACGATACTTCTGTGAAACTTTAGAATTTTCATCCTGCACAAAACAATAATCAAGAAGAAAAGTAAGCATACCTAATATATTGTGGTGTGTTTAGCAAGAGGATTGTATAGTACTTAGGACAATGTTTTGGAGGTGACAAATGAAGCTATCTTTTCGGGAATGATTCCGTCATGTACTTTACATTTATAGTGAGTGGTAAATGTACAAGTTGATTGAACGTGTGTTTAGCATATGTCTCGTCACTCGTCGACCAAGCAAGAGAGATGTAGACATAGTGTCCTTATGCCGACCATTATAGTGATGTATGTGTAAGCACTTCAACTTGCATTGGGGAACTAATGTAAGCAATACAAAACAAGAAAGAGAAGCATAAAATAGAAAGCGACTCATGATNAACTTGCATTGGGGAACTAATGTAAGCAATACAAAACAAGAAAGAGAAGCATAAAATAGAAAGCGACTCATGATGACTATGTACTCTTCACTAAAAGTAGTGCCATGATCATTACGTGACGAGTTTTTAAGTGTAGTATGTTTTGATCGTCATAGAAAATCTAATTTGGTGTGTAGGAATCATGTGGGATCGTATTAACCTCTGCTCAACTCACCGCAGGCCCTGTAGTAGGGGAAGGACACGTGGCCACTCTCAATGTATTTAACATCTTCTACAAGAATTTCATAATGCCTCTTTGCCTCTTCTGGAGTTTTTCCTCCGACAGCCCTAGCAACTTTGGCCCAACGATCAGGCGTGTCAGTGTCGTACACGGCTAGGGCTTTCTCAAAGGCCTTATTCTCCTGAGCAGTCCAAGTTCCATGGGATGATATCAAGCTAGATGCCATTAATTTCTTGTGAGGTGAAGATTTTAGTGACAACTTAAGTTAGGAAAAGAAAGTTACACGGTAAGGGAATCAAACAATAGAATGTTACTATAGATTATTTGAGGAAATGGAAGAGTGTATATAGATGAGGAACAAATAATTCTAAGAGGGATTATTTGTCTTAGGCTCGAGAGAGAAGACTGATGAGAAACTGATCAATAGTTGATATATCCAGAAGAGGTGGCAACTGCTTGATCTTTATAAGCTCCAGGTGAGGTGGGGAGGGGTGGGTTGGGGTCATGCCAGTTGGCCTACAAAGTTGCAAAAATTGAAGAATTTTAGTGATTTATGCTATCTCTTTAAGAACCACAACTAAAGCAGGACAAGGAACAATAGTATAAAGTTGAAGAATCTCCATCTTCATGAAAAGGTTGTTTCACTTTGCATTTTTAGAATAAAATTACTTGTTTTCTTACAGTTTAGTGTCATAATTATATGATTCTTCTTGGTTTATATAAACATTGGAAAGCAACAGTTGTGCTTAAAAAAGTGACTTTTTAACTACTTTTCTCCAAAATATATCTAATGTGAATAAAAATGAGAAAATTAATTACATGTATACAAGGCACCAGAATTATAAGTAGATACTATGTTCAATACAAAATCAATCCTCTTTTAAGTTCTGGACTACCTTAAATCCTCTATTGGAATATAATTTCAACTAGAGGTAAAACAAACTCCTCAGATTGAGCAATACTATAGTTCAATGCACAATATTCACAAGCCAACAAGCCACGTTGACAGGAAAATGCACAATCCAGCAAGAGGGTTGAGATAAGCAACGAAAAAGGTGGAAAACGGGGCTTAGCTGGGCCAGCTCAAATCTCTACAATCAGACGTGCCAAGTAATATTACATTCCCAATTATGTTTAAAATAATCATGACGTGATAGTATTTAGTTACGAATATCGTAAAAATATTGCTATCTTTAGATTATTCAAAGAAACTCTAAGCTTGGACCCAACTCATGAGAAGGACCACCCTACATATGTACAGATGCAAGATTTTACTCAATGATAAGGATTCCATAAATCTAGCAAGAACAAGGCATATATAAATTCTCAATGCTTCTTTTTTTCCATGTACAGATTCCTCAACATCCCGCTTATGTAACTTTCAACTAATCATTGGATTGGAACCCCATTAGCCTGTGGTCCACCGAATATATATCATTTCACAACTTGTATAAAAGGGTCCACAATCCCTTCCGATTTTGTCTGAATTTTGATGCATAAAGTACGAAAAAGATTAGCAACTTTTAACTGCAAGAATCTTCGTCTCTAGCCTGTAATAGCAACATTTTGATCCGAATTACAAGCCGTTTCCTCAAGATATGGTTGGTATGCGGTAGTTGACTATATATGTGGCGCAATGATTTAACATCTTGAACAGGTCATCATGCTAATTATCAGTTATACCCTTGTAATGAAGACTTCTCAATGAGCCAATTAAATCTTGGGAAGTAGTTTTATTGATTCTAGAAATGATCCATACATGTAAATCAATGAAGATAACTTGTATAAAGTGTTGGGAATCTTGACTTATTTGTACACTCATTATAAAGGTTCACTTTGAGAAATATCGAAATGGACCCAGATTCTCAACATTAATTCAAGGTTCACAATATATTTTTATTTTTTCATATTTTCTGTGAATCAAGCATGAAAAGAGTAGCAACTTTTATTGCGAGAATCTTCATATCTAAGTAGTAATAACAATGTTTTGTCTATCGAGCACGGAAAAGAGTACTGCAAGAATCTTCATCTCTAACAGTTATTCATAGCAATGTTTTGAGTCAAAATATGTCTTTTCCTAATTGTTTGTAATATTCTGAGTGGGATATTTACAGATCTTCGTGTTATCTTGCAAGATTTTCGACCGACGTTGGATTAGGACCATATATAGGTTGGGGCTACTCTACTCCACTTGCTGCAATAATCTCATTTGGCATTTGCAACTTCAACCTTTGAACAATGTTGCTTCCTAAACCTTAGCTTTTTTACTATGCAGATATTTATGTTGGACCAATAAATTGTGCTCTCTTTGGACATTCAAATAGTCCTTTCTTGGAGGGATTAAGCCTTAATCCTGATTATGGGAACTGTGTGTAAGTAAAACGAAATAAGAAAATAAACAAACAGAATCTATAAACTTATAGTACTTCGCCCTTCATCCTCATTATAGAGCTATTCCACTGAGTATTGAACTTTTTAAATACAAAGAAGATCTCAGTCTTTGTCATAGCAAAAAAAATTCCCCTATATCTCGAATTAACTTAACCATCGTGCTCCCTTAAGGGTTCTACTTCTAGGGAAGGACGATGAAAAGGCTAGAGCCCTCTATACCACCAAACATGGCCTCTCCCGAATCTTTTTTTGTGTGTAGTAATATTAGGACAAACGGACACATGAATAAAATACACAATATATTGATAAACCTAAAAAGCACCTAAACTCATACTATGCCAATGTTTAGTCGAGGGAATAAGTTTACAGTACGATTAGACTCCATGCAATCCACAACCTCTGTGTCATAGACAAGGCGGCCTTGGGCTTATGAAGGCCTCAAAAAAATAAGACCCTATTTTTTTTTCTTTTTTTTCTTTTTTGAAGGTAGGCCTAGATATTTTATAATGTAATTTTGGATGAAGTCATCGATTAGCCCATAAATAAGTCATCGCCTCAGCCTTAAAAAATCACAAATTATATAAAATTTGGCATAAGCGCTTTAAACAGAATTTGATAGGGCGAATACAATTCTTGATAGGAACAGAACAGATATTTTCTATACTAGGAAGGTAATAGCCTTGATATTAGGGACTTATGAGGTGTCGAATGGCTCAGCCTGGAAGTGTTTTGGGAGAGGTCCGATGGCCACACACGATCCAGGGATTGGCTAAGCCCAGTCTGCCACGTATTTCGTTGCCCTGAACCCACAGGCATGGCCAGTGCTTGGCCATGCCCGTTCCATCTTGATGAGGTCTCTCATCTTGATTAACTTCACGTTGCAATTATACGAGCATCAATATGACTTGTGATTGCAGTCTATAGTACTATCGTATTGCTCTATTTTAGGAGACTTTTTCTTTCCAGCAGTACGCGTGTACTTTAAGGAACTAAATCACTGGTTTTAACTAATTAAGAAAGGATTAAGCAATCTCAATAAACCAACCATGTGAACTTATCAATAAGCTGAGATTACATTCTAAACAAGGCAATCCACAACTTAAAATATGTTTGATTTTGTGCTAATGATCATATACTTGAATCTCTGGACGACATACACTCAGTCAAGAAAATCAGTTAAAAAGTCACTTTTAAGCATGCCTAACATCTTCTAATGTTTATATAAATGAAAAAACATCATATGATTTTGACACTAAACTGTAAGAGAGTGATATTTATACCAAAAAAAAAAAAAAATTTGGAAATATAAACAACCTTTTCATGAAGATGGAGATTCTTCAAAGTTGTAATATTGCTCTTTTGTCCTGCATCAGTTGTGGTTCTTGATGAGACAAATCACTAAAATTCTTCAATTTTTGCCAGTTTATATATAGGCCAATTGGCACCCCCACCCCCCCACCCCTCAATTCCTAGAGCTTATAAAAGCTCGAGCAGTTGTCACCTCTTCTACACATATCAGCTCCTCAGTTTCACATCACTCTTCACTTGAGTGTCTTCTCTCTTGAGTCGAAGACGAATAATCCATCCTAGAATTATTTGTTTCCACATTTATATGTTCTTCCATTTTCATCCCATTTTCTAGAGTAATCATTTAATAGTAGTGTTCCATCAAGTTTCTCTATCACTTCCTAGACTTAACCTGTACAAGAAATTAATGGCATCTAGCTCGATGTCTTCCCATGCCTCAGGCACCTGGACTGCCCAGGAGAACAAGGAGTTTGAGAAAGCTCTGGCCGTTTATGATACTGACACACCCGACCGTTGGGCCAAAGTTGCAAGGGCTGTCGGAGGGAAAACCCCAGAAGAGGTGAAGAGGCATTATGAAATTCTTATGGAAGATGTCAGATACATTGAGAGAGGCCAAGTGCCCTATCCCTATTGCAGAACCTCTCGGGCCGCCTGTAACAGAGGAGGTAAATAGCATACACTGCTCCAACCCACCTGGTCAAAACACCACGAACACTTAAGAATCCACCTTATAATCATCATTCATCATGGACTAGTTTCTATTTTAAGTCATTTTCTACCATGCTAACTATGGCTAAGTACCATCAATCCTCTTACTTTCGTGAATGCGTGTTGAATAACATAAACACGCATCACTATCATGGTCGGCGTATGAGCACGTGCATCTACATCTCTCTGTGCAAGGGCGAGTCATAGGACACATGTTTAACACACTCTCAACTCGTATATTTTACCACTCATTAGAAAATATAAAGTGTGTGAGGACTAATCCCTACAAAATTGGCCTAACATATGTTGTAGTTCGCAAAATAAAAATGGAACTCTAAGTGCATGTTTGGTACGGAGTGTTAAACGATATTAAATTCTAAAATGAACACGATTTTAGCTTCTGTTTTTATTCCCTAACACATCTTGATTATTGTTCCATGCAGGATGAAGAATCTAAAGTTTCAGTAAAGCGTCATTACACTAGGAATGATCAACTTTACAACCGTCCTATTATATTCCGGAAGCTCTTAGCAACATGAAT
This sequence comes from Fraxinus sp. D2006-0159, assembly GCA_903798375.1. Taxonomy (NCBI): domain Eukaryota; kingdom Viridiplantae; phylum Streptophyta; class Magnoliopsida; order Lamiales; family Oleaceae; genus Fraxinus; species Fraxinus sp. D2006-0159. The sequence continues at coordinate 1,392 of CAIGRQ010222150.1, read as the reverse complement.
AAAAATATGCAATACTAATTTTAGAATCATAGCAACTCTTGTCTCTTCTTGTAAGCATATGTATGATGATCATCATGATCAATCGAGGAAGCCTATAAGTTCCTTCCATTCTGTAATAAATATTTTTAATTAAATCAAGGTATTGTGATAATTTTAATTTCTATACTATTATTATAGTTCTTCATAGAATATAAAAATGGAAAAATTTTCTCATGGACTAATGGAAATGTACTTATTACAAAGAATTGGTCCAAATTATGAGCCCGACTGCAAATTGAGTGCTTGTTTGGAAAGACTTAAAAAATTTCTAAAAAGTTGAGCTCAAAGTCAATAATTAATTTTAACCACACATTTATAGAACCTATAACTTTTATCCATTTTCAACTACACGTGTCATCGACTTTTGTCAAACATTTGTCAAACAACCTCTGATTGGCTGGAAGGGAACCAAAAATTTCAATCCACAGTTCAGCACCCCAAACACCCCGACTATCATAATAAATAGATTTAGTTATCTTATACATAAGAAAAAGGTAATTTACCCAGCAAACAAAATTTACTTGGAAGTGAATATAATTACTTTTAAGAAGCTTAGCCAAACATTCAGGATTTTCAAGATTTTAGCAACTTAGTGCTCGTTTGGAAGTGATGTTTTGAAAATTATTTTTCTCCATACTTATTTTCAACCATATATTCTTAAGAAAATATTTTTTTACATTTTCATATCGTTTTTTCTTACTTTTTAACCACACAATCTCCAAAAAATTATTTTTCAGAAATTACTCCACACTAGAGCTTAGAAACATCGAGTTGCTAAACCTTCCATTCGATATGAGCTCATGGGGAAGGTCATTCTGTAATCCCTAAAGTCACTTTCATCCATTGAGCGGCGGTCCTTTCATTCAACATCATCGGATCACTAAGGCCAACTTTGATCCCTCCTTGATGGGTGTCTCACATATTTGTTAGAATAAATGAAATTTGGCCATCATATTTTCTAGAATAATTTATATATTTGAATATAGTCAAGTGTCCATAGCATTTCATTCATATATGTGAATCTAGTCCAGTGTCTCATGACATTCCATTCATGTATGTGAATGTAGTCGAGTGTTCCATAGTTGAACCTAGTCGAGTGAATTAAATGTTTTAATGGTTCCTATTCCATCTTGATATGTATAAATAGGACCACATATGGTAGTATTTTTCAAAGCAAATAAGAAATACATTTTCAGATTACACCTATTGAATATAGTTGACATTCTTACTTTGAGATTTTTATGTTTTAGTAGGCTAGATATTTTGTATCTTAAGTCATAAATTTAAGTGTTCAATTTGATAACTTAATCTTTGTAAAAGTTATCTTAATTAGATCTTTTTCATAGACGGTTT
>CAIGRQ010222136.1:0-12950 GCA_903798375.1 Fraxinus sp. D2006-0159 | reverse complement strand
GAGCCGAGCTCATGGGTAGATGTGTTCTGCCAATCGCCACCACTACTCACCTGCATGAGTCTCCTTATATACAATTTTTGGTCACATCAATAATTAATCATCGCAACATTTTGAGACAACGAGTTATCAAATTTAATGTTTTATGCATTTTGCTGCTACAAAACACTTGTTTTACTCTTAAAAATGGCCACGCTATTGCAATTAGCCATCAATTTTAAATTTTGAAATAAAAAAATAATAATTTATTGTACCACATCTCGAAAATGAAATATTCAAAAAAAGAAAATGAATATAAAAACCACCAGTATTATAAAATATAAAGAATTGAAGGGATGCTGTTAGTTATGTACAATATGTACAAGATGATCTCATCTTCATTAATTTAGGGAAAAATTGAACTCCCAAATCACAACAAAACCTCTTTGTTGAGTTCAAATTTTTACTATCTTTCCCTTGGATCAATTATAAGGAGAAATAACTAATTTCCATAACTACTTATTTTCATCTAAGAAATGCTTGAGAACTCTTCAGCAAATTGTTGATAGGTGCTCTTCTAGCATATAATAGCTGCTTTACCCCTGCTGTCATCTGTCATTCAAACAGCCAACATGTAAATTTTCAATAAATTCTCAAAACAAATGAAAAGAAAATGAAAGATAGAAAAAGGATATGTCTTTCATGAGACGGGAAATGAAAAGTATTAGTCCTCGACTCAGAAATTATTACCTACCTTTCCGAGACTTTCCTTTCCGTATGGAACAGCTCTTTTATACGAAATAGATGCCGATGGAGGTGATTTTCGGCTACTTTCTTCTCTGTATATCGATTTCTCTCTACCAAATCTACCTGTAATTTCTGAAGATTTGTTCCAGGGGAGGCTAGATTGCTGCCAATATTTAGAAATTCAGATGTTAGGTACAAGTTATTATCAAACTAAAATTGAACATATTTAAAAAATCTAAAGCAAAATTTCTAGTTAATTATATACACACACACACACACACACACACACACACAAACCTGTAGACTTTTGCTTCTTGTTGTTACACCCAGACTGCTGTGCCATTCTGTGTTCAAAGCACTTGGGAGGCTTGATTCCTAGCATAAGAACCCATATTAATCACTACACGGTAATCGGGGTTTTTTTACTATGGTTAATAACTGCCGTGGAATCAAGTGTCAAGAATATTAAACCGTCATGTTATCGATAATTTTATTGTCCTGAAAAATATATTGAATATATGTGACCAATACCAAGAATAGGACAGTTGCACAATGCTTCAAGACATCCAAATTCATTCTTACATCCTCCAAACTCCTAAAAATAATATAAAGAAAGTGTGTTAGCATTATTTTTATAAATATTATATTTTAAATATCACGTCTAGAAATTAATTTCATAAATTTCTTACCTATGTTTTTGCTGGCCAAGACCAAAGTAAGCTGCCAATGATGCCATCTATAGAAATGGGGCAAAAGACAATGGCATATTTATCCCATTAAAATTTATTATATTAATATAATAAAAGACACATTTGTCGAAAAAAAAGTGGGATTCTAATAGTAAGATATCCAATGAAACCATTGCTCGAATTGAGATCTTATTCTTCATATTCATTTTAATACTATTATATATTGTACAGTCGAGCTTTAACGAACAAAGATATTTGAGGTTTCGATTCACCAACCTTCATATTTCCAGCTCTTTTACCAAATTTCTCAGTCAAGACTCCCAATGAATCAATGATCCCAACAGGGACTGGTGCAGGCCTACCAATCTCAGCAAAGGCCTCCCTAATACGAACACAATCAAATCTTTGAATGTTATGACCTGCCCAAATTCTACCATTCAAAATGCTGAAAATCTTGTCCGAAACTTCCTCAAAATACGGCGCATTGGCAACTGCATCACGTGTTATTCCATCGCATCGAGCTGACCTTGATGCGACAGCAGATAAGTCCCGGGGCCTAATTAGCGTGCAATAGCTCTCGAGCTCCACGAGTTTCCGAGGACAAACAATGATCGCACCGAACTCCAATACCCTGAACTTCTGTCCAGTTCTGTTCGGTACTGTAGTTTCTAAATCAAAAAACACGATCTCCACGACTCTTCCACTATACAAACTTGAATTCAAACTCGCCATTTCTGTTCAAATTCTGTCTTTGTTTCGTAATTCCAGATTATTGCATACGATTCGTATGTATGTATACATGGTGGTATATATAAATAGAGGAAGAGATGAATGCATGGGAAGAACAAGAATATTCTTGTACAATTTCTTCCACTACAAGTTAAATTTAGTTTAGCCGTTTAGACAAAGGCGTCCTTAGCTTCTTGATTATGTCCTAGGTCAAAGAAATCCCAGGTAGACAGACAACCATTTGGTGTTGGAATAATAGCAAATTTGGTTTCTGTCTCAAGTTGCCAAGTTTCTTTTTTTTCCTCAAAAGTTAAAAATTATTCTATTCTCTGTTCATCTGTCTTACGTTAAGGAATACCATAACTAACAAAGTGGGGCACGCATGCAAAGTTGGCAATATTGCACACGTTAACTCGTTTTGACTTTGAATATGGACGCTATGTTTCTTCTTAATTTGGGCAACCATAATTTCGCGACTACGTGATAAATATATTTTAAAATTTTATTGGATTTACACACCTCCTTCAAATGAATTTTTAAAAAAGATTCTGTATTAATTAATAATCAAATTTTAAGGTTGTAATTCTATAACAACCTTTCATCAATATAAAAATAAATTTGATATAATAATCAAATATTAAAATTTTCATTTTCATTCTTCAACTCATTTTCAACTACACATTTTTCAATAAAATAATATTTTTCATCATATCAATAACTTTTCCTTCCTTTTGAACCACATTTTTCATCACCTACAGAAGTCCACCAGAAATTCAAAATGTGATGGTGACGTGGCTTTTCTCAAAAGTTGAAAAGGGAAACAAAGAAAAAGACAAAATAACTTGTGTAAAGGTGAAATGAGAAAGAAGACCCGGTAAAACATTTTCTCCCGCCACTCAATAAATTCCTCAGATTTTTTGTTGCTCTCTCCTCGCCGCTGAAATGAAGAAGACCCTGATAAAACTCATTTCCTCCCCCCATCACATTTCCATTTCTTCTTTTTGTAGCATGATTAGCAACTTAGAGTTCAAATTTAGCTTGCAGTTCATTTAGGCATTTGGTTTGCTATAAATCTGGTTACTTGAGAATGGCAGATCAGCTCATTTGGCTTGTTGGATTAATTTGTTGGAGTTTTTCTTTAACTCTTTTTGTTGGTTGGGATGCTAAAATTTAATGGCAGATCAGCTCATTACAGGAAGGTTGATCTGCTAACAAATTGATTTTGTTAGCCCCCAATAGACTTGCCTCATCACAGGAAGGTTGATTACCGATTATCAGAACCAGAATTCAAATTGTTTATGGATCTGTCCACTGAAATCATATTAGGAGTTGAATAGGAGATGAAATGCAACTTTCGAAACTATAATCATCATACCATTTTTATTTATATAAGAATCCAAGAACAAGGAAATTTAGAACTGAAATATACTCTTGTTAACTTTGCTTCTGTCTTAAGTCCGTTATGTAGTCTCTACTGCTGCTGAGAAATTGTTTTAAAGAAGTGCTTAAGTTGCTACTTAGTAGTTCTTGCTGAGAGTTGAGTTCATTTTTCATTTGTGAAAGTTTAAAATTGGGAAATAGAGAAGCAAGAGGTGAAAAGAAAGTGCAATAACACAATCAATACTGTAAGAATCCAATCTCATATTACTCATTAGCATCTTCTACAAAAGTGCAATAACAACATCTTCTACCAGTCCTAACAACATCTACGGACCGGAGATGACGATGACGTTGCCGGAGAACACAACAGATTTCGCGGTTTTTGTACTATAAAATACGACAACAGTAAATACGTTGTTTAATTTTTTATTGTTTGATGGATTGACGAGAAAGTGGAAGGGAGGGTTTCTTCACGTGTTCTGATTGTGAACAGTTTTTTCTTCTTTTTTAAAAAAAAATTATTTCTTGCCAGCTCATCTGTTGAACTTCTGCTGGGGTTGTTCTGTACGTCTAGCAGAACCAATTTATTATTCTAGAATACATTCTTCCTAAATAAAGTGGCTCAAACACAACCTATATGAATGGCATCATGTCCCACACTTCGACAAGAAATATATTTCATTTTGTTAAAATATAACTAGAAAATCCAGTCAATCCATTTACATCATCTGAGTCCTAGTTAAAATTAAACGAGATTTGTTTGTTTTCAGTTAAATTGGGATGGAGGAAGAGGAAAAAACTCGAAAATTTTACAGTACTTTTTTTTTTTTTTTTGGGAAAAATCAATCTGATTTTCTTCCCTCTTTTGGGAAGTAAAGGAAGATGTGAACAAATTGATAAAACAGAGAAATTCCAGCGAATGGAAAGAAAAATATATAGATAAATTTCACATTCAATTTACATCGAAAAGCTCTAAAAATAGCTCATTTTATGGAGATTCTTATGTGAAATATTAATGAAAACCAAGACCACTCAAAATTCTTATAAATTCGAGAACCAATATAAATTTGAACTCCCTTGTAGAAAGTGCGTATTAGACTTGCCGATTATGTATGGCCAGAGCAAGATATTCCACTCGAACCAGCACGGCTGGTCCGGTTTGGAAAATATTGTTCAGTAATCATTGACAAGAACATAGATGCATGCAAGGAAAATAAAAACATCTTCACTCGATGTTGTTAAATCATTCAATAAAAAAAAAAAGAAAAAAAAAAAAAGTAAAAGTGAATTTTTTTAAAGTGAAAACCTACTTTCGGATTATTTTCAGTAGTTTACTGAAATGAACGGAAAAACTTATTGTAGACAACAAATATACCAACTGCAAGTCTAGTTGTGGAGTCGTAATTACAATAGAAATACAAATTGTCTCTTGAACCAATTTTGGAACCTTAAATTTTAAGGCCTTACCAGCTTTAAACAGGAACTGCTGGCCTGACTGAGATTAAAGCTTTCTTTATTCTGTCAACTGCATCCTTCAGAGTGGAAAGGGAAGCTGCATACGATATGCGAATGCAGCTGTCTTCGCCAAAAGCATCCCCCGGGACAAGAGCAACCTGCAGACAAAAGATAATTAGTATAACAATCGATATTGATGAGTTTTTTCAATGCCATGCAAATCAGAATCATTATTTTTGGATATAGTATTCTAAAGCTATATGCTATCGTAAACGTGATTTCTTGCTAACTTTTTCCCATAATGATCTCAAACCCCTTAAAAACCGCAGGAAAAGCAGCAATTGTAGAAGTTACATGGTTTTCTAGCTTGCTTTGAGTTCTGATTCTATGGGCCAATTTGGTAGGGCCAAAAGTTACTTTTCAGAATAAAAAGTTACTTTTGAACCTATTTGGATAATTTTCTGGTGGAAATGCTTTGTCTGATTGGAATAACTTTTAGAGAAAACTGGTCGAAATGGGCTTCCTCATGAAGCTCAACAAACAATTTAAAAGACCTCAATTTTTTTAGAACACCACCAAGTTAAATAGCAATGATTCAAAGCACTTCTTTTACAGTATTTCGAAAACCCAAGGACTCGATCTTATGGAGCTAAAGCAAAAGCTATTCCAAACAGTCCCTATAACATGCAACTATATGGAGACTTCAAACTACTTAGCCTCTTGCACATCAAGTATGAATTTCTTTTTTCAACTGGGAACGTGCACAAAGAGTCGAAGATCTTACTTGAGCCTTGTCAAGCAAATATCGGCACAGGGATTCTGAACCATTAATGGCACCAAAACCATCGATCTCCACTCCAAAGTAAGAGCTGAAATCAAGGAAGAGGTAAAAAGCTCCCTGCAAGGGTTCAACAAAAGTGTAATAAGGCAAAGATAGAAAACAATTACTTTCCACTACCAAAATTAGATGTCTTTTTATCCATTATCCATTAGGTCCTAGCAAGAATAGTAGGCAAAACAGAATTGAAATGTTACCTGAGGCTCCGAGATTTTAACTCCCTCCATTTCTCTCACCAGCATATCCCATTCCTAAAGCTGCAACTCCTGCTTTTTGAGATATACTGCCGGCACCTGAAGTGGACTGAGAAAACCAAGCACCCGAACCTTGTTATATTTGTGGGTATCCAGAAAAAAAATGGTATATACATGTTCGACAATGGATATGATGCTCTAAACACTCTACTGATGCAGTTCACATTTAGAGATTGCAAATTATTATAATAATGCATTGGAATACATAGTCCTAATTTATGGAAGGTCAAAGATATTAAATCCAATTCTGCCTCAGAAAAAGGCCTTCTATTATTTCGAACTCACTTTTAAACAGTTTCCTCCATATAAATCCATAGGAGACTGGATCATTATATTGACTACTGTTATGTGTTTGGTCAACCTTTTTCCATTGCCCGGAAGGTGTTGGAGCTCTTGGGATCATGTGGAAGGCAGTGATACCAATTTTGATTTGGCTTATATCTCACTAAGCTAGGTCAACTCTTAATCGAATTGCAGCTTAATATGTATAAAGTAAACATAAATATTTACTGAATCACACATCAAATTTGTAAATTTGAAATAGATTTATTATTGCCAACACCCATCAGTTTAAAAAGGGGGAAAATCTTGAGTGGGCTCCTTAGCCTTTCAATTAGTGTGGTTTTGGGTACCCAACATATCTAAATACTAGAATTTAGGTCACCGCGTGATGGAAACCATCAACGTGGAAGTTAAAACCACATGCAACTTTTACGTGACTTAAAGCTAGAGAGCAAAATCGTGAAACCACTTAACGTCAAACTTTAAGTCGTGAAATTCATGTGAAGTTTAATGTCCACACCGACAATGTCCATCATTAGGGATCCATATTCATATATTTACATTGGTTGGAGACCAAATACAATGCTACCTTAAAGGTTTGGGAGTGTAGGCCTAATTTTACCTTCAAAAAAATCAATTTTTTTTTTTTTTTTTTTCTTAATTTTGCATGTATTTTAAATTTCATGTAAGAGTGTAAATTTGAATCAAATTCAGATAATTAACTTTAGGGTGATATTTAAGATTAAGTGTTTTGTTGAACCTCTCTCAGAAACTTTAGCAACTTCAAACTCAATNTTTTTTTTTTTTTTTTTTGCTTAATTTTGCATGTATTTTAAATTTCATGTAAGAGTGTAAATTTGAATCAAATTCAGATAATTAACTTTAGGGTGATATTTAAGATTAAGTGTTTTGTTGAACCTCTCTCAGAAACTTTAGCAACTTCAAACTCAATAATTTAACACAATAACTAAGAATCCATGCAATAACGTAAAATGAAAAACGGAACTATATAGCAAAAGACCCATGGTTAGGAACATTTTTTTTTTTTTTTTTTTTTTTATAAACGTGGATGTCCGGGTTAGCTTGCGAGCACCTCGACTAATTTCACAGGGCCCTAAGTTTACGGCCAGGTACTCACCTCAGTAGCCCTGAGGGACTCGAATTGGTGACTATTGGGGAGCAAACCTAAGGTCTAACTAATTGAGTAACCCCTCAGGGTTAAAAATAATTTTAAATGTGGTTACGAACATTTTCTTACTAGAAAATTATTGGAATCTATGTATTTGTGCATTGAGGGATTAATTAAAATGTAAAAGTAACAAGGCACTTCACATATCGAAAACATTCTAATTAAAAGATAGTTTAGTTTAGGTGTATAAAAATAGTGGACCATGTTTAACAAATTTGTTTACCTACCTGACTTTGAATCTTCCCACATGCAGCCACGAAGTGTTTGGGACCAGCAAGATATCCAAGTCTCCAACCAGTCATGGCAAATGCCTGCGGAAGTCACATAATTGTGATACCCGATGATTAAAGATGTTGACCACAATTCCATTTGAAGACTGAAAAGAAGAGAAAGCAATAGCAATTATTGGCATGGACTCTTTCAAGTGGTTAAGTACATTTACCTTTGAAAAGCCATTTACAGTTAGAGTTCGATCCCACATGCCGGGTAAAGATGCAAAGCTCGTGTGAGTTGCTGGAGCATAAATAATGTGTTCATAAATTTCATCAGAGAGCACCTAAAAAAGGAGCTCAAAATAAGTTCACTCTAGAAAATAGAGGTACTTTAACCACGCAAAAAGGCGTATCACTTGGCATCAAATATATAGATTTAGTGAATCCTACCAGAAGCCTGGGGTGCCTTGCTACAATCTGAGCTATCTCTTCAAGCAATTCACGTGGATAAACAGACCCTGTTGGGTTGGATGGAGAGCAAAGAATCAACAGCCTTGACTTCTCACTGAGTTTTGATTCAAGAAGCTTTGGATCTAAAAGAAAATTTTCAGATATGGGGGTATTAAGAATCACAGGGTTTGCATCAGCCAGCCTCGCCATTTCAGGGTAGCTCACCCAATATGGAGCTGGAATTAGAACCTGTACAAGTGGAGATGCTAGTAGTAAGCTGGCAATCTTTGAAGGTAATATTCATTTAAGGTTGTAGTTAATATGCAGTTACCATCACAAACGCTAATTAATATCTCTATGAACTAGCTTCGCATGACATCATGAAAATGAACGCCTACTTTAGGTAAGTATTTCATCCACACTTCTTCATCTCATTAGCTTAATAGAGATAGCGGCAAGGTAGGAGAGAATAAAAAAGAGAGCATGCTAGCAAGGCTAAAATGAAAATGTGTGTGTGTGTGTGTGTGCGAGAGAGAGAGAGAGAGAGAAGAGAGAACGGAAGGATATAATCATGAGAAAACTAAGAACTCGTTACAAGTCTGATAGACCACCCATACGTTTCACATATGAGAGGCGTAACAGGAGGGTGGCTGACTAGGATTTGTTATTTAAACTAATTGGATTGCTTGGGGGGAAGGGAATTAGTTATGCAGCTGTCACGTGGGGCTAGACTAAAAGGGGTAGAAACAGAAAATAGAGGCATTCACGAGGTGGGAAAATCTGTGAATCACTGGGGAGAGGGGCAGCTCTCTAAACCTGCCATTTTCATTTCCTTTGTTCATTTACTGTCATTTCTTGCTGTAATCGTTCAGTTCTGAAATACATTCTATAATTCCTTTCAAATTACACGCTTCCTTTTACTTCTTGTTGTTGAATTAGGGCTAAAATCACAACCCATTTGAGCAGGTTCTATCAAAGTCTTGAAAAGTACTTTCTCGGTGAACTGCTATCTGTATGGTTCTTCTGCAATTGTATTTCACATGATCCAAATAGAGTTTGTTGAGAACCTAACTCGTACACCATAGTGGGTGCCAACATTAGGTCCTATAGAATATTATTTGCCATTTATATTGGAATAGCCATTGTGGAAAAAATTTTAAACATATAATCAGTGGGTGTCACATCCATAAGTAGTTCAACAATAAGATGAGATTCAACGTAGTAAGTCAATTAGGAAACAATGTGACTATTTCTTTTATTGGCAACAGAATGACTTGTCATTGCTTATAGGCATGGAAAAATGATAGATCATCATAAGTAGATGAATGGCTTGATAATGTGGCTTGAAACAGGGATCACATGGAGGGGTTAATTGATTTACCTTATTATTTCTAATGCTCGATACTCGATAGTTTTAGTTAGGGAAAATTAATTAATTTTATTTAGCTTAAGCTTTATTAAACCACTAAGTACAGCTCCAGTTTTTTCATGATTGTTTTTGAATAAAAAAATGAACTATGTTTTTCCAAATTCTCTCAATCCGACTATTGTATTCTTCGAAATCAACTAACTTACAAATGAATGTAATCATTGGCATTCACATAGAATAAACAAGGTTCTAATGTCAATCAATTCTCAGTATTCCATTGAAATCTACGAGGTTCGATGTTGTGTTCTTTCAATTTTTCGCAGTTCTCGCTACATGACTTGATTATCTTACTGCCATCTAAAGGACACATTTTTGTCTAACTCCCAACTTTTGAGCAACTCCAAGCCAACCCAAGAAACTTGATGCATGGGTACTAATGCAACAAGGAAACAACTAAACTTCCACTCAAAGCGAAGACTAAGAATAAGAATAAGTAGAATTTGAGTTTATCTAAATTATTATAGTAGTTTTATTTGATAGGAGTTTGATATTCACAATGTTATTTTTCATTTCAAATTTGTTTAGATAAAAAGTTTATTTAGTTTCAATTTCCTTTCTTTATATAAAGGGACTTAGGGTAATGTTAACAGATACACCTGAGTATATGAATAAAAATTATTCCTCTTGCTCTCAATTCTCTCTTTGATCCATTTTTTCTAATTCTTTTTCTTTTTCTTTATCAAATTACTATGCTTCTGCATCAGGTACAGTTAGAGAGACCATAATTCTAGCGTGCAGCTAGTTGGAAAAGCCTTCAAACCAAGGAGGGTGATTGGGGGAGCTGGTGTTGCAACTACCCACCAAAAATTTGGTATACTCTGTTTTTCACCTTATAAAATTCAATTCTTAATAAAATACGAGAAAAGTGATTTCTTACTCCCTGCCACACCCAAAAAACATAAAATGAAAACTCAAGAAGTTCAGAATAATATAATGGTCCCCAAATACATCCCTTACACATGTTTTACCCAGCAAGTCCAACTTAAACATCCACTACTACTTCAAGTTGCACCTAGACTTGTCAACTAGTGAAAAGTGATGTTGATTCAATTCTCCTACTTCCATATCTCAATAATATTCTGATATACCAATAAAACTTCCAAAATAGCCAGGATAGAATATAAAGAGAGGCAAATGTTTAGAAATTTTATGTTTACCTCATCCCCTGGGGAACAAACTGCAAGAACTGCCTGAAGAATACTCTGCTTTGCACCATTGCTCACCAAAATCTGATCAGGTGTGTAAGATATTCCATTCTCCTCTGCCATAAGAGAAAATTAATAGAAGAAAAGAAAGAAAGCAAAAAATGTTGTGTACTTGGTGACAAAGTACCTTTCAGCTTGTGGCAAATAGCTGAACGGAGTTCTAAAGTGCCCGCATTAGGAGTATACCTTGTATATCCTTCCTGAATTGCAGCAATTCCTGCCTAAAGTTCAAGAAGATCAATATAGAAGTAGATAGAGCAATGCATACTAATTCTGCTGATTAAGAGAAAGAAAGATTAACGCTATTTTCAAAATCACCTCAGCTATTACTGCTGGAGTATCAAAATCCGGTTCACCAGCTGCTAATCGAATAACAGGCACACCAGCTTGTGCAAGTGCAGTTGCCTGATCAGTTATAGCTACTGTCTTCGACGGCTTCACTGAATTTACTCTAGGGCTCAAAGAGATATCAACCTCCATTGTGCCTGAACTGTTTTCTGTCCTAACAGCTGCACTAATTCTTTGGGAATGTAGTTGTCTAGTCGTTGACTGTGAAGATCTATCCAGATATATCGATAAAGTTAGATTTATAACTGCATCTTCTAGCACTAAATATACCAAGAAAAGTCTGTTTAACGTCAAGTGACCATTAACGTTGGAGTTGCTTGCTAAATGGGATAATTAGGTCATACAGCCATGTCTAGTTGATATAGACTCATAACCAGAGCCGAATCACAGAATTGGATTTCCTATTCAAACTTTTAATATTCTACAACAGAACCATTGCCATTCTAATTAGTCTAAGCACCAAAATAGTAACAAAACTGAATTTTCACCTCGTCATTATAGTTGATTTTGGCTCTTTTAAGATAATTATATGAATCCTATTATATTTGATAAACAATCATATATATAAATAAAAGTTCACTAAATGGACACTAAAAACACAATCAACCCAATAAAAATCTTAGGAAAACTGATCAAGAAAAACAATCATTTTATTCATGGAAACTTCACTACTCTACAAGACATATCTCGTCTGATTCACTAACTGCAATCCAGTCGTCAACTCCAAAAAAATTCTTGAAAAAATTACGCAAGAAATTCAATTACTTAATAAAAAGAAACAAAAATGAGCCAAAAAAAAAGAACCTTACTTGAGCGAGAAGTTGCTTAATTGAGAAGAGAAAGAGATAGAATGAGAAATTTGTGAATCTGAAATGGGTTTAAGCTGAGGATTTTTAGAAGCAATTCTTGATGAGGCCTGCAAAGAATGAGGAGCAGTAGCAGCCATTTTAGGAGAGTTTCGTGGAGTTTGAATCTTAGAATCTTGAAAATGGAATCCAACAGGAAAAAAGAATAAAAATTTATTACGAAACGGATGGGTAGGTGGGTTGGTGGGAAGAAGACCTGGAGTTGTTGGTCAATGGTAGGGAGGAGGGAAGGTGAATGAATCCAACAAAACGGAAATGATTGGTGGTAGGAATACCAACCGGAAGGGGGCGGCGTGGGGCAGGACAGGACAAATATGAAATATTCTTATTTACGGTAACCTTTAATTAATATTGTTTTTAATATTATTATTTATTTCTTAAATTGTCTGAAAAACATAAAAATAAAATAAATTTAAATATTTAGGGCAAGACACCGCAGTGAATTTTGCCATCCATAATTGGTGGTTTTTATAAGATTCATTCATAGCGAATTATAAATAAAATTAATAATTTGTCGATATAATTGTGTCATGTGAAATGCAAGTAATTTGACATTAATGTTTAAGGAATAATGCTATTTATCATTATAATGATGAAATATCGATGATGTAGCAGTGTACGTGGAATAGTGAGAATAAACAATTCAATTTTTATGAAAAAAAGGGGGAGAGAGAAATGTGAGTAATAATACTAAATTGTCAGACACCGATATTTCATTATTATGATGATAAATAACATTACTCATGTTAAGTGTTTGGAGACATTATGTTTCTCTAAAAAAAACTTAAGAATCAGCATTAAGCTCAAAAACATAAAAGCGAGACAAAAAGTGCTCTTTAAAAGAGTTGACGTAGGGAGAAATTGTCGTCTTAGCAAGGGCAGATCTAGGGGGTGGCGAGCT
>CAIGRQ010222127.1:0-15186 GCA_903798375.1 Fraxinus sp. D2006-0159 | reverse complement strand
AAAGAATCTTTTGAAAATACCTTTAGGGAAATTATAAAAAATCAGGGGTTTGAAGTTTAGAATTCAAAAATCAGGGACCAAACTTTATTTTCCAAAACTTAGGTAACATATAAAAAATCTAACCCTAATTTTTCGTTCATCCCCCCCCCCTCTCTCTCTCTCTCTCTCTCTCTCTCGCCCCCTCTCCGTCCCCGTCCGGCAGTAGCGGTTGCTGTTGCCGGCAGCGACTGCTTGCTGCTCGCGGCAGCAGTTCTCTATAATTTTTTTTTTCTCGAGTGGTTTGGTGGAGGTGCTGTGAGTGTGTGTTGTGGAGGTGGCAACGACGAATCTGCTGGTGGTTGGTTCGCTGTCTTTTTTTTCTGTTATTGAATGGTATGCTGTGCGTTGGTGGTTATTGTTGGTGGTTTGGGGGGTGGTGGTGGTGGTTGTCGTGAGGCGGTGGCGATTTTGTAGCGGGGGTGACGACGTTGGTGGTTATTGTTGGTGGTGTGTGACCAAATATTTGGTTATCTGTGACCAAGTAATTAATTTGTAACCTAAAAATTTTGACAATATGTGACTGAAAAATAATCTGCGACCAACAAATGTGACTCAAAAATAATCTGTGACCAACTAATTTAAAAATCTGTGACCTCAAAATAATCTGTGACGTACAAATTTTTTGATCTGTGACCTCGAAATAATTTGTGACCAGAAAATTTGATGATATGTGACCAGTAAATAAATTCGTGACTTATAATTATGAATATGTGACCATTAATCACAAAAATGTGACTTTANTGACGATATGTGACCAGTGAATTTATAATTATGAATCTGTGACCAAAATTTGATGATATGTGACCAATAATAAATCTGTAACTTATAATTATGAATCTGTGACCATTATTCATAAAATGTGACTTTATTTAATAAATATTTTTAATTAATTAAATGCATACCCGATTTTTGAATTTTCAAATTATTTTACCTTATTTTTGAATTGAGGTAAAGAATACACCTTAAATATGAATTTTTCTCATACTTTTATATTACTTGTATTGACGTTTCCACAATCAATATCCATTTCATTTAATATTTAATGGGCTATCACCACTAAGCCCCCATTTGGCTCCAATTATCCCAAAAAAAATTATTATTCTCTCTTATTTTTAATCAAAGAATTTTTCATAAAATAATATTACAAGGAAATCGAAAACTTTTCTTTATTTTTCAATAACACATTTTTTCAAAAAAAAATTATTATAAAAATTATAATTTGAGGCAGATGGGGGCTAAGATCATATAAATAATTATAATTATAATCAAATTAAATCTCACTCTATTCCCCACCTCCTGATCCGGTTCCATTACTAGTCAGTCACATAATCTAGTCGCAGGGGCATTGTTGTCTATTTAGTTGAGTAATACACCTACCCTAGAAACCAAAGTTACACTAGAAGACAAAAAAAATATAATTGTCAAATCAAACTCATACCTGGATTAAATCGAAAGTCCTAAAATAGGAAGTTCACTATATGAAATGTAATACCACCCACGCGTCATATATCTATATGGCTGTCGGCTCTTTTCAGTAATTTATTTAAATCCACGATTCAATCCACACCAAAACCAGAAAACAGCTGTTCTTGAACAAGCGGTTTTTCTGTTCTCACCTCCCACTTGTAATATACTTTCCTTATATGGTAGTACTCTGAAACTGCGATTGCGAAGACTGCTTTTATACTACACGTAGAGTAAGTATTTTCTTTTTCTTTTTCTTTTTCTTTTTCCATTTATTTTCTTGGTAAACCACCTTACTGTCTGCTTCCTAGAGTTGTGTATATAGATATGAATTATTTGGGGTTTTCTGTATTTTTTGTGGGATTTACATCCATGGAATAAATTATTGTACATGTAGAGAGAGAAATTAAAGAATAATAATGGGGAGAGGGAAGATAGTGATAAGGAGGATCGATAACTCGACAAGCCGGCAAGTGACATTTTCGAAGAGGAGAAATGGGCTCTTGAAGAAGGCTAAGGAACTTGCGATCTTGTGCGATGCTGAGGTCGGAGTCGTCATCTTCTCCAGCACTGACAAGCTCTATGAGTTTGGCAGCACCAGGTCCTAAATTATTCTTTTACTTACCATCTTCTCTATGATCACAAACTTACAAGTTCTTATAATTTCTCGACTGTCTGCGATTTTGTAGCTTGCTATTCTCCAAGATCTGCGTGTGGTGCAATAAATAGCTAAGTTTATGTATTCTAATTATGAGAATTATTGGCTAAATAATATAAAAATGTTGTAGGTCTTTCTTTTGCATAACTAGATGGCTAAGTCTGTGCACCATATTTGGTTTTTATTGCTTTTTATTTGTGAATTATGGGTGCCAAAGGTTTACTGCAACCAATTACACTCCAGAAGTTAGAGATACTGATGTTTTGCAAACAGAAAATGCACTGGATACGAAAGATTATGGCATGTTTGGTATGCCGATTAGACATTATTAGTAATGAAAAAATTGAGTTAAAAACTTGTATCGTTTAATCTTGTCTACTAGCACGTTGTTTTGCGATGCCTGTGTATTATTCTGCCCAATTCTACTATGCTGCGAGGATGTTTCCCATCACATGGGTCCCACTCCCATGTGAGTGTATGTCAACCAATGTGTCAATAAAGAATTTAGGCTCCACCCCTTCCAATCAAATGTACCTCCCTCCTATGCTAGCTTGGAAAGGTTCCACAATAGTTGAATTCTTGTCCACTTTACTCATTCTATTGACTCTTCCATGTGTAAGAGAAAACCAATGACTCTCTATCTCTATACATTGCTCATTTGGTAGCAAAACATTTTACTGAGCATCTACGCTTGAGCTATCATTACACGTCCAGTTGTCAAGCCAATCGTGATAAGTATATGATCCTCATCACTCGACTCTCGTAGGGATGCTTCACTCATTAATTGGACATTCCAATGAACAAAATGGAACTGCTTTAATATAATAGTCACTACGAAATGTCTTGGCCGAACTATCTGTCTTTTATGCCCTTCTCCCCCACGAAAGAAAGAAAAAAACTTCCCTTTCTTTCTCTTCTTTAGGGGCCTCGGTTGGATGGAGCTTTAGAAAGCTAGTAACAATACTTTTCTATATGCTCTTAAGAGAGTTTTCATAGACCAACCTCATAATTTTTTGCTTCTACGTACTTATCTAGGTTATTGTAAACTATGGCCTCAAGCAAGCACCTTTAACATGTGACACCGTTATAAATATGTTAATGTCACTATGTACTTGTTTGTTTGTGTCGATTTTCAACCATTCTTATAGGTAATAATGTGGATTTCATACATTGTCTCTTATAAGATCAATCGATTAAATTTTCAACTGTAGTGTTGAAATGCTATTATCCATAGTGGAAGGTCTTCTCCTCACTTCCGTGAATATATCTATGATCTTCTATTCTTCTTGCTAAAGCAAACGTGCTTAACGCAAGATGTAACGAACACCTATGTCCAACCGTAGTGTCTAAAGCTTTCTGGTAGATCACCTCCTTCGAATGCCATCTTTTACTGCCCAAGTAGTTGATGAACTACAATATTTTGCCCTGAACCTGTCCAAATATATCCCAAGTTATGAATATATAGGATTGCACACGAGTTCATGCTTATTCCCATCAAATTCCATTAGAGTACTGCTATTAAATACTTTACTATCTAAAACATAATCCTAGATCTGCTGTCCCCTCAATTGTCTCCCCTTTAATTACATTATTGACACCTCGGCAGATCTGTCAACTCCTAAAACACACTATTCACCACAATTTATTTCTCAAACCGCATAATGGACTTCATTTGCCTACTTTCTCATATGCTGATTGGGCTAGCAACAGAGATGATCGCACCTCTTGGTGTGCAATGAAGTAAAAATCACATGATATTGACATTTAAAGAAGCAAATGTCGGTTGCTAAATCTTGCACATAACCTCAACATAGAGCTCTTGTTTCTTATGAAGCCGAGGTTCTTTGACTTCACAATCTTCACATTTTATAATAAAGATCCAGAGTCAAATCCACTCTCTATAATTAAATGCATTCGAAACATTTCATTTTTCAATATAAAAAAATAATTTAATAAGTTGGAGGGAAACTATTGAAAATAAAATATAGATAAAAATAGCAAATATTATTGTGGAATAGTAAAATTAAGTGTTAAAGATAAAGTGTCCATTGAAGTACTTAAAAATTTTACTCTCTAAATTTATGTATGTCCTGTAAATTGTTAAATATGCTCTTTTAAAATAAAGAGTTTCTTGAAAATGCTCTAAGTTGTTACTTTCATGGTTATCTTCAACACAAATACCATCTTTCGAGGCATGATAGAGAGTCAATTTTGTTTCTCGAATATAAGGGATTCGATTCACATTTAAAAATATTTTCTACTATGTAAGATAGAGAGCATAATTGTATATAATTACTTCACCCAAAGTAAAAGACTTTTCTCATTCTCCTTTTTATCTCTCCCTTTTTCCACCCTCTTTCTATCTTGAGATAGGCCGCCTATAATAATTTGGGGACATAGATTTGTTTAAGATGGCTGCTATATTTTTGTCTGTTGGCGGCTGCTTCGAATCATAGACATAATATATGTACCATGCATGCAGATAAGCGAGCGCTATATTTTTGTCTGTAGGCGGCGGATTCATGCAAGTTGGTTACAAGAATCTGCACCATGCATGCAGATAAGGGTATGGGATTTAGGAATCTTACACACGTTGGTTAGGAAATATATACATGAATGTGTTTTCATAATAATATTAATCAAACAAACCTAGATGAGTTTACTTCCTCTCTAAGAGTAAAATCCTTTTTTTTTTGGCTTTGGGAAAATGATATCTTCAATAATTATACTTGTACATAATTAAGTTACATAATAATTTACATATAGATGAAGTGTCAAAAAGATAGATAAAGTTTTTTTCTCTTTTATTTGGTTGAAGAATTTAGATCCAATTATTTTTCTTGACATCATGTGTGCAAATCATTATGTATATGCAGTACAATCAAAGGATCTTTGATTCCAAGATCTTCTAGGAGACGCAACTACCTATAGCAAGTATGAAAGACCATCTTTTTGTCCTTACCTGCAAGCTTCTACTTTGACGAAATAGAGTAAATAAAGTCCTCTTTCATTAATAACGTTAAATTTCTCATGAAAATTAAAGTGTAGCACGATTAATACTCAAATGAAATAATTGTGTTGTACATCTTAATTAAGTGAACAGTGTGACCTTTCTCAAATTTTATTTTTATTAGCTATTTATTCACGTAAATAATATTAGGTAATAGGGACTATTTTATGTTGCTGCCATTATGCATACACTTCTGTGTGCATAGTAGCATAATTGGACAACATTTTCTTCCCAAAGTCACACAAGTATATATTACAATATTTAATAAAAATTTACGTCCTACCAGCATATGTGGATTGTGTGCATTAGTGTGTACTTTTGACACTTGTTACCAAAACACATCAAAATATGTTGCAGCTGTAAAATAGTACATTAAACTGGCTCCATAAAAATACCCTGTGACAAAAGCACCCTATTTATAATACTACCCATTTCCTAAGCCTATTAAACTCTCTTAACTTTTAGACTTTTAGAATTTCTATGGTGATGTGCAACTCAATGATTGTGACAGATTCCAGAACACATAGATGTAGTGATCCTCTTCCTCCTCTCTGAGTTATATAGAGACTCCTTCCACCAGGGAATAAGTGAACGATCTGAGTTGTACTCTTAAGTGCATACGTCCTTTTCTTTCTCACCCAGCAAGATTATCTGCAGTTTAAACACAAAAATGTGAACTCGTGTTTAGCCAAAATGGCGGTAGCACACAGGACCTTAAAACAGAAATAGATACAGAACCAACCAACTACGTATTTTTTTGTATAGACAATAACAATGTCCATCTAACTAGCACGTGGGTCATGTCCACAACACCTCATAATGAAACACATCAAATTACATTATAATGGTAAAATAACACGTCAAAAAAACTTAACCCTTGTTTGGCGGAGATTAAAATTATATTTTTAGTTAATGTTGATAAAAGTTGATGGAATGAGTGATTGAAAAGTTATGGAACCAATGAAATTAGTTGTTAATATTGATTGATTGACTTTCACTCAAATTAAAATTTGACTTTAATCAATACCAAACAGAGGCTTAGTAACAATCCTCACATGCTTTACGATAAACACACTCTTACACGTTTAGCAAATATGGTGTACACATCACAAAACCATAAAACAAAAATGAACATCCAACTAACTTACCAACTACACTTTTCTTTGTATATACAAGAAATGGCCTACCCAATTAGCACATGTCAATCATGAGTATTAATGTGTCTTTTGACACGCATTATCGTGAAATACATCAAAGTACATTATGACGACCAAAAACATTTAACAAACTTAAATACACACATGCTAACTTATGACAAAAGTACCATTTACAATAATCTCATTTCTCCATACCTATTCAACTACTTTTGTGACCAAATATTCTAAGATATTAATGGTGTTGTACCACTCAATAATGGATCCCTAGAACTTGTAAATGCAGCGATCCTCTTCGCTTTAGACAGAAACGTCTTCACACATCGAATAAGTGAATGTTCTGAGTTTTACTCTTTTGTGTGCCTATCCATTCTTTTTGAGTTGTACTCTTGAGTGCGTGTATGTTCATTCTTTCTCACCCAGCTAGATTATCTGCAATGTAAACATAAAAATTGTTGACAAATGTGGTGGTGTACACATCACAAAACCATAAAACAAAAATAGATACCAAACTAAATCCACATTTCTTTATATACACAATAAAAATGCCTACCCAACTAGCATATGCAGGTCCTGTGCATTGCAGCGGTGGATCCAAGAATTCTAGTAAGCTTGGACGGCTTTTTGACTGTTGATCGTTAACTGTTGCAATAACGAGAACTTTTTTATTAATATTTAATTAAATAATATTAAACATTTGTAACATTACTTTCGCAATTTTTGAGTTGGCAACTAAAAACCCTTCATCACATTACTAATGCCATTTTTGAGCACTTGGTTAGCTGTCGGACCTCTTCCGTGTGACACAATTGAAATTGCTTCTTGACCTTGCAAGACCACCTTATGGAATTGAAATGATTTACCCAACAATGTGCCCTTGAAGAAGTTTTCAGTGTGTGCATGCACATGCTCACCGTTGTTTCCCATTTTAGAAATCCTAGAACTGTTGTTACTTGGAAAGCACCTCATTGCAGATGGATGCTTACTTGGAGCATCAACTTTGACATATGGGGTACGAAACCCCAAAATTTCTTGACCTTGCAAGACCTTATGGAACCTTAAAGGCTCTCCAAAGTTTAAAACTTCATTCCCATCTATGAGAAGCATATGCTAGTTAGTACTCCCCGAGGAAGCACAAGCAACTAGCAGAAATGCATATAAATACAATGAGAAAAAATAAGAGGACCTCTAAGAACTGGAAAAAATTCAAGCGACCGTCGAGCGGTCACAAAATATATAGATATTTTTTCGATGGACACCCGATGCTAGCTCCGCCCCTAGTGCATTGTTGTGTGCTTTCGAAACACCTTATTATGAAAAAATCAAAGTATATTACAATGGTATGCATTAAAGGAAATAAATAAAAACATTCATACGCTAACTTATGATAAAAGGCATTCTATTCATAATGCTCCCTATTTCTCTATGCATACTTAACTCCTACTTTTGTAACCCAATATTCTTGGATGTTAATGGCTTTCTATGACTCAATAATCTAGAAAGATCTCTCGAACACGTAGATATGGAGATCTATTTCTATCATATTCAAATAAAGACCCTATTTTCGTAGCATATAAGTACATGGTGTGAGTTGTACTCTTAAGTTCATATGTCCATTCCTTCTTATCCATGAAGATTATTTTTCAGTAAACTCAAAAATGTGATCACATGTCGAGCAAATTTGGTGGTGTATAGATCAAAACCATAAAACAGAAATAGAGACCTTAAAAAACTCTACTAATTATGCAGGTATGATATTATCATCTTTAGGCTTGAATTTTGTTCTTCGAAGGTCTTTCAATTAGGTGTGGGTATGGTCCTTTCACTTATAAATTAGTATTATTTTCCTTCTCAAGGCAATGTGGAATTGTGTTTACTACAACCACCCCACCTCAGGAAACATTCTCATTGGCCACACTTTCGACTGGGCTTAGCTTTGATACCATTTGTATTATCCTAGTCACTATTGTCCACTGTGTGCATATAGTTTAGTTCTTAGGCTTTCACCCTAAATGTCTCACACCAATTGATAGTGATTGTTTCATTTATAAATCAGTTAATTTTTTCTTCTACAAGCTATGTGGGATTGTGGCTAGTATGGCTAGTACTAAGTATAAGTCATAATTTGCTTATAGCGTACTAATCATTCTAAAGTTCAATAGAGAACTTTCACTCTCTTTGTACCGAGCGTTTAGACATATGAATCACATAATTCTATATGCATGCATGATAAATGCATATACTCTACCTGCTAAATGGCGGAATAAGTTGAGAACAACATGCATTGTAAGATATTACATAGTCCACGTGCTTTGAAATAAATAAGTATTTTCTTCTCTTAGTAGCTTTTTAAATATGTATATTATACGTACAAAGCCTCCTAAACTTTTCCCATTTAGGTAAGATTCTTGACTTTGTTCGGGAGGTGCTTGACGCTCTAAATCTTCTTGAGGCTTCTTCTTTCGAGAATATACCTCACTATTGGTTGCAAGTCTCGGATGTTGGACATGAGTTGAAGGAGATGGAAGGTTTTCAGATTTAATTACTGTTTGGTGACTATGGTTTTAAGTAGGAGTAAGATTAGTTGAGATAGGAAGGACTTTGACTTGTGGACTTGGGTGGTTGGTTGTGGCATCTACTTCCCAAAGCTGATATTCCTGTACGAGATTCTCCCCCTAAATATGAGTTTTGTAGTAGTAAGGTTGATGTTCAAAGAAAGTAACATTCATAGAAGTATAGAATCTTTTTGTAATTGGGGAATAGCATTTGTACCCTTTTTGGTTTGGAGAGTAACCCAAGATTATACACTTGAGTGCTCTAAGGTCGAGTTTACTTCTAAGTTGGTGGACATGGACAAACACTAAGCACCCCCAAATACTTTGACGGGGATAGTTGAGTAAGGTGTTGGGATAGGAGTGAAGAAGGATTTGACATGCTGTTTGGAAGTTCAAGACACGGTAAGGCATTTGGTTTATGAGATAACTAGTTGTGAGTATGGCCTCACCCACAAGTGTTTTAGGACATGAGTGGAAAACATAAGTGCTCTAGTAGCCTCTAAAGTGTGTATTTTTCTTTTTTGTTACTCTGTTTTGTTGAGTTTCGATACATGAACTTTGGTATATTATGTCTTGACTTCTTAGATAATCTCTGAGAGATTATTCTTGGTGTACATAAAAAATTGTAAATATGGGCGTCCTTTCTCTCACATGGGGTGGGGCCCACTTAAAAGCGGGTTCCACCCCATGTGAGAGAAAGGACACCTCTATGTACACCAAGCAATGTCCATCTCTGAGAATGTTGTTGAAGTATTCCTTAGCATTATTAGTCCTAAAAATTTGTATTTTTGTATGGAATTATTGGGTTCAACTCATAGTATTGAAGTTCTTGAAAATTTGTTCAACCTCTTCTTTTTCTTTCATGAGAAACACCCAAATGATCATCGACAAAAAAAATAAACCAGCGTGTCCCAATAATATTTTTGATATGTGAAAGTCCCCAAACATCACTTTGGATCATTGAGAATGGATGTGACTTTTTACATGGTTGAATTGAATAAGAGCTGTAAGCATGTTTAGCGAATTGACAAATTTCACTGAAAATCTTTTGATTTTTTAGTACCGAGTAATGAAGGAACAAGTTTTTGAAGGTACAAGAAAAAGAAATTTTTGTAGACTGATCATTTATCTTATTTGAATTTGCCTTGTGAGTTTTTTGTTCCGAAAGATCAACAAAATTGAGGATATACAGGCCAGAGCACATTTTAGCATTGTCAATCGTCTTCCCCGAATTCAAGTACTGAAATTCACATGAGTGTGGGAAGAATTTAGTAACACAGTTAAGTTCTTGAGTGAGTTTACCAACGGACAGTAAATTGCAATCCAAGTTTAGGACTAAGAGAACAGAGTTTAGTTTGAGGTTCTTTGATATTTACCACATAACATGTTCCTGTTACTCTTGAGAGAGACCCATATGCAATTCTAACATGCAAATTTTCATGACATGGATTGTAAGTTATAAAATCATAGCATCTCCAGTCATGTGATCAGATGCTCTTGAGTCCTCAATCCATGGGCAGATTCTCTCTCTTGTTGCACTAAGAGCATTTAAAAATTTAACTTTGTGAGTCAATGATCCCTTTCCAATGATTGAGATACTAGAGGATGGTTGCTGGTTGATTAATTTTTGCAAGAACTTCATTTGTTCTTTGTTGAATAAACTTTGTTCCGACTTGTTAAGATTTATGATTCCATCTTAAAAGGTCAATCTTGTTAAGAGGAGTAACACAATCTTTCATAAGTTAGTTTATGTTTTCATCTTTATTCGATGCGTGATTCTATCCCTTAACACGACTGTTTATGGTTCTCGTCACAGGAGGCCAGATGTCCATGGCTCTCCTTTGTTGAGTGGATGTTAGAGCTTCCAATCAACACGTTTTCCATAGATCTTCTAGCAGGAGGCCACACTGTGACCAGTCTTTTGGCAGTGATCGCACCAAGGTCATCCTTTTCGCTGTCTATTGTCTCTAGCTTGTAGTTGAGGGCCTTGAATTGAAAGTGCAAATCCTTCGGGCTGTGAGCAATAGTGGGCGGTCCCATTATCACTTTCCTTCTATTCTCTTCCATGCGAACTTCTGAAAAATGCCTCTCGAATGCTAGGTGGCAGTTTCAACTCCATGTTCCTCGAACTTCATCAAGGTCCTTGTTGAGGCCCAACATAAACTTATAGTCTCCTCTTTTCAATGATTTTTCGAAATTTGGTTCCATCTTCTGGGCAATCCAATCACGTTCTTCAAATATGTCTAATTGCTGCCAATTCCGTGTGAGTGTTGAAGTATTGAGTGACTGTAAGATCTCTCTGGCATAGATCGTGAAGAATGCCTTCAATGGCGAACAGTTTAGATGAGTTTTCGAAGCAAGAATATGTTTCTTTGGCTATGTCCTAGATTTTCTTTCTGTTCCCATACAATAGGAAATTTTCTCCTATTTTGTTTGTCATCAAGTTGATTTGCCAAGACATCACCATATTGTTCTGACTTCCATGTTTTATACTTTTGGTCTTCTTTGCTTGGTGGGGCTGCTACTTCAGTGAGGTAGTCATCTCTTCCCTGCCTGCAAATGAACATCATTACTAATTGTGACCACTAAAGGTAATTATGTCTATTGCGTTTGTACCCTGTAACAGGCAGAAGACTTCCATCTGATCCTCCATTGCTTCCCATTGCCGAGGTTACATGATGGGAGTTGACTTCGAAGAGGGATTGACTTTGCCGAGCCATTGTCATCATGTACTTTGTCATCTAAGGTTTAGAGGTGGCTATGATACCATGAAGATTTTAGAGAAGAATAACAATGAAGTTATTCCCATATATTTCAGTGATAAACATACAACCTATATATAATGGAAGGAAGAAAAACTCCTTTCACTATATTCAGTAATAATAAATTAGTTTACACAAAATAGGGAAACTATAAACTCGAAACAAATGAATAGAGATAATAGGAATCTTCCCAAATCTCTTTATTCCTAAATTAACTTAGTCAAATAATAAAATCCTAAAGTCTAAGGTTTGATCAATGAGTCTTGTGTCAAAGTCCACATTAATAATCAATCCTCATGATACATCAATCCATTAATAAGTTAAGAGGTAGGATAACAATTTACATTTCCCCAAGTGCCATGGACGACTTTAGATGATTCCTTTCATAAATTTCAACTTTTCAAACAACAAGGACGTTAAAAAAGTAATAATGTATAAATACCTATAATCCATTAGTAGGAGCTGACCTTTGGAGGAATGCGAGAAACACAAGGATGCACTTTAATTCAACATATATCAATGTCAAGCAACAAAGCAAGGAGTACGTAACAAAGTTGTCGATAAATTCCCAAGAAGAAATATTCATGATGCTTTAACTCATCATAGTTTCAAAGGAATGAATCTTGAACAACTTGCATGGAAAAAGCTTAACATTTAATTCAATGGACTGTAAGGTAGAACACAGAGCACAACTTTCGTAGGATTATCTTACATAACAATACTATGTGATACGTCAGATATTATATGCTAAACTATTAGAGCATATATCCCAACAAAAGGAGGATATAACTAATAATTAACTACTCAAGGAATGAGTTTAAAATTTACTTACCATGTAAAGAAACACTTTCAAATGGATCATATTGATCTATTTAGATTCACTTGTATTGTATAAGGGTGAATGAAATAGTTACATATGTAAAAATCACCTACAATTTGCACTATTTATGCAGCATGAAGTCAGTCATTGAACGATACAAGAAAGCCACAGAGGATCGGCTACAATCGAGCAATTCAACTTCGGAAGTCAAGGTAACATTACAAACTCCCAGTGAGCTATATATTGAATGAAATGGGATGTATGGAAAATGTCTGTTTTTCATTGCATTTTTCTCTATAAACATTCATATTTTCGTGCAAATCAAAAGAGATCAACATGCTTCTAGACTTGAAAGTATGCATAAACTTAACCAAACCACTTGAAAAGATGCAACATACAGACACTAAACCAGAAGGTACAATGTGCTTACTGCATGTTTTGCTCATTTAATTTCATCTTGTTATCCATCCCATATTTTTTTTGTTAAGAGTTCCCTAATACCAATATTATATACAATCTTCAAATGATGTTTGAATATGTGAAAAAGCACTTCATGCAAATAACACGAATATCTTGGTTATTGAAACAGAGAACAAAGACAAACAAGGTATACTCAAATAACACAGATCACTTAAGATTTACACATACGCATTAGTGTTAACTTGTTGCATGGTGTAATAGATTTTGATGCTTTCAGTGCAATCTAGTTATGCCTTGATTTTCTTTGAAGGCCTAAAGAATCAATTTCTAGGGCACATACCCTTCTATGTGATGCACTTATGAACTAATAGTGAAAGCACCTCGGCCAAGAAAAGAAAGCTTCCTTTCCATGGACTTAGGACGGTCTTCTAGACCACATAAGTTGTGCGACTGTCCATGATGATTGAGAAAAGTAATTATGTAACTACAAAGTATGATCTCAGGACAGTACAATAGAATTGAAGGTCTTGAATTGCTTGCTGGAGGATTTATGTGAATCATTTGATCCATCTCATTCTACATTTTATTCTCCTAACAAATAATGTAGATGAAATCGTAAAGATGCAAGGATGATTTATAAAGTCAATTAAACGAACAAAGAGTGTGAAAAGGAGGAACTGGAGGATATAAGGCATATGATTAAAGCAGGTTGGATTAAATGGAGAAGTACTAGAGTAACTGTTCTATAATACGATTCATCTAAGGTTGTAAGAACGGCAGTACAGAACAATAGCAAACCTTTATGCTTTACAAGACTGAGTATTGCAAAGGACAAAAGACCATAGGATGAACATACTTAAAATGAGAATGTTATAAAGGATGTGTGACAATATTAAAATGATAAGATAAGAATGTGCATAAAGGAATGAGACAAGAGCTGGACAGATTTACTGAGAAATTCCTTCAAGGGGTTTGGCATGGTTAGCCTGTGGCAAGAAACATTCGAAAAGCCTATTCCAATGCCTAGCTATATGATTACAGGTGCAGAACATAGTGCTTCATGCATGTTCATGCTGCACTAGCACCCTCCAGCCTTCAGAGGTCATGTGGTGCTGGCCCTAACCGGGCCTAAAGAAATCTGGAAAGTAGCATGGTGCTGACCTTCTTAGCAAAATATTTTAAGCGCTAACATGGCAAGATGCATGATCCTCAATGAACACATCGTTGCAGTCCTATTCCAAATCCAAAATAGGCTATTATAATTTCTCCATATGTTCATACCTATTTTCATAACAGAGGTTTCTTGTTATTTCAACTATTGTTGATTGACAACCTAAGGAAAAATATTAAGAAGAATGTTATCCTATGTCCTTGATACATTCTCAAAGGCCTAGCATGTGCAGATATCATAATAGGTGGACGCAAGATTTGATTTTGTGTGGCTGGCTCTATTGTCATATTAAGCACTTCATCTAAAACATTAAAGTTTGGAAATGGGGAATCTTATTTATTTGCTTCAAGGCTCAATATAATGGAGAATATAAAGTGAGTTCGTGCACACACAGTACCTTTTAATCCTACTCACTACTATGCAACATGTATTTTTAACCAGCAGAACCGAGCAGTTTTATATGCTTGCAAGTTGTATTCTGGTATCCATAGTAACCTTCTATTTATATTCGAATGATATAGGCAAGTGAAAAAAAAAATCAATATATTTATATTCTGATTTCTAGTAGGAAGTAACTGGATGTTTAGAAAATGGTAACAATACCATACAAGAGTTGACAGGTTGAGTGATCTAAATATTGTCACGTTTTAAGATTTAACTTCAAAGTGAACTCATAAATTTATTGTCAAGTGTAATGAAGTAATCAACATAAAATTAGGTAGGTGACTCCTAGAGTCTTTTAATTCCATCTCCAAACTTGGCATTTCACATTATTGTACTTTCTGCTTGGGCTTCATTAGGACTATTGAACAAATTCCTGATCTGGTATTAGTATGATCAACTGATCATGTTAGATGGGATACTTGTGGTAGAATCCTCCAAATGGATGATACTAAGTCCTAATGCTGAATTATTGTTTTACTGAAATGGCATAGAAAATGGTTTGATTATTTTTTGCAGAAGTTCAGTCACTTGTAGCATTCCCAAGGTTTCTACGACGACAAAATATTTACGTAGGATAGTTGTAAACCTTCCTTCTATCCACAGAGAGATTAAAACAAAAGTATTTACGTAATTGTGAAGAAAATATTATAAATTGTATATAATAAACTTGTTTCTATTATAAAGTAAAA
>CAIGRQ010222119.1:0-13215 GCA_903798375.1 Fraxinus sp. D2006-0159 | reverse complement strand
CACCCTCATGTGAGAGGGTGGATACTTTGATGTACAAAAAATTATGTACAAATAGATAAATTCTTAATTCAAAAGGCAATTATTATCGCAACCACAATATTGTATTTTAATTTCAAAGTATTTCTTTTCTTTTTCTTTAAAAAATTGTTGATGGGAAGAGAAGGGATGCAAACAATGTGATTGAAATTTTTTATAATTGTAAAAAAGTATTAAATTCTATGCTATCTGTTTTTAGCATAAGGGAGAAAAAGTCTTTAGCCTTAACATAATTTGTTGTAAAACGGCATAATATATTAGCCTTGATTGTTTTCAGGGGTAGCATTATATATGTTCTTCGTTTTTTATGAACAATTTGTTTTTGGTTAAACTTTGTGGAGATAAAGTGCTTAGATGAATGAATTTAAAGTTAAAGGTAATGCGGATGGATATTATATTTTTTTTAAAAAAAATTAAAATTATACTAGGATAAATTTAGAGTGTTATATGCATACAGTACTTTTAGAAATTTAAAATTTTAATAGGGGTTGAGGGGGTTGGTGTGGGGTGGGGGTTGATGAAGAAGATAATTTTTTTTTTTTTTGTGGGTTTTGATTGAAGTTTTTAATTATTTTATGGGAAAAATATTAAAATTTGCCCTTTTAAAATTGATTAAAATGTGGTCAAAATTATTTTTTTGAGTCAACTAATGATAGACTGGATGGAAACCATCTATTGAGGCCTCAGCTGTTACAATTTAAAAGGTTTGTGGTGACGACTGCAACGATTGAAAGGTTATGGAAAAGTCTATCAATGTTTGAAAGATTCGGAACCTCAGCTACAATTATCCCTTTTTATTTTAAACGTTTAGGGGAAGGCCAAATTGGAAAATTTAAAATTATTGAACTAATATAAAAATTTCATATGGGGCAGTGCAGCCACACTAGAACCGCTAGTGATTGTCAACATGCATGATTCATTAAAGTTAGTTAAAACTACAAGTGATGCGCTTTTTAATTTTAATTTTTAAGTAATATAATTGTTTTAAGATCTTTTTCTCCTTTCATGAAAATTCACACGCGACAATAGACCTCGATCCTATATTCGTAGGTAATGGTGTTATTAATGTTTTTACACAACTTCAAGAAAATTAATTAATCATAGGTCCTATAAATGCCTTTGCAATAACTATTTGGGTTGTCCAAAATAATATAATAATGCAATTTTGTGAAACTACATAAATATATTTAAAGATTTAGAGCCTGTTTGAAACTATTTTTATTAAAGAATGCATTTTTAATAGTAAATTGATAGAGAATGTGTAGTTAAAAAAAATTGAATTTGCGTGTAATATTATTTTATTGAAAAATATGATATTGAAAATAACTGAAAAAATATATTTTAAAAATAATGGAAATCGAACAAGGACTTAACAACATAGACGTTTGCTAATTTGATAGAATGATAGGAGGCAGCATTATATTTATCTATTTGAAATCTATTTTTTGTCCAACGTTCAATGCAGTTAAACCATCTGACATTATTGTATTATCTGGCAAACTTCCTTGTACAAGGAGCTTAATCTAAGGTTTAATTTACAAATAATTATAAAAGGAAAAAAAATCTCTTACAAAAGGACAAGTCGACAATATTGTAATGACACGTTTCGTGCCAAAAGTAATTATGTAATGTTTTATCCTAACACGTTTGCTGAAATAAAGTAAAAATAACTTTTAGTTCATACTTTTTACTTTTTGTAAAATAAATTTGTAGGTGCTTCCTTTTCGAAAAGAGTACTTTGTATATCTTTTTTTAGACTTACCAAATAAGTTTGATTCTTTTCAAGATTTAAGTTTGGGAAAACATACTAAATTAAGTGTGTGTGATAATATTGTAATTAAATTAGGTTACACATTTTTTTAAAAATGATTACAGAAAACGAGTCAAGTTCAAACATGCTTCATGTACAGAAACATTTGGTGTAGAAAAATAGAAAATACCAAATCAAACATGCTTCATGTACAGAAACATTTTCACAAAAAACTCATAGAACACTCACACATGTAGGGCTCGCACATTATTTTTATTTTTTTAATACATGGTGAGGCTCACTCATTGTGAGTAGTCTGTTGAATTTATGTGAAAGTCATTTCTATACAAATAGTTTTTTTCATACCGAATTAGAGTGTGTTTGGTAGAGATTAAAATCAGATTAAAATTGAAAAACTAGTCGTTATTGTTGACTTTTATTAGACGAGTGGGACCCAATAACGGTCATATTTTTAATTTTAATCCGATTTTTAGCTCCACCAAACAAGCTCATTTCAATTTACATGTTGTGATTGAATTTTAAAAATGATATTTTATAACAACTTATGAGGAATGTTATTGACACTTCATTTCAAATTTTAAAGCATTTGCACTAAAAAAAAAAACTTGTAGCAATTCATATATAACACAAATATGGACCATGGCAATGCCATCTATGTCCAAATTTATCTAGTTTTCTACATTAAGGAAATATACAGATTAAAATATAGCAAAGGTTTCCATTCTTGAATTTATCATTATGCCAGATTCACGTTATAGTTGTTAAGAACTGTCATGAGCAATGAACAACGTGTTTTATACACTAGACGTGCAGAAAAATGCACATTTTAGATATCTTTTTCTTTAATTATGTCCAAACCTATCAAGTGTTAATGGGGAGATTTAAATTAAAAAAATGAAAATAAAAAAGTGATTAAAAATAAGTGGATATAATCAATAAAATAGTTTTCAATCTTTACAATCAATATCATATTTCTCAAAGGCAATAAGATTTTTGAATTTCAATTAAAGTAATTGACATTGGATTTTCGATAACTTTCTATCAAAGTCCAAAATGGTTGATATTTTTTGCTTTAACATTGTTTGACAATCATAATTTCAAATTTTTTTTTAATTCTCATACTCATTTTTAATCAAACGTTTACACAATAAAATATTTCACATATAAACTCAAAATTCTTTCCTATTTCTTAAAAACACATTTTTCAAAAATCACTATTCAAAACTACATTTTTTAAGATAATGACCATCGAACATTGATATATTATTGAACAAAGTCATATGTACAAAAATAAGTTTCGCACAAGTTTTAAACACACTCACATGAGTGGGCCCCATGTGAGACCCATGTTAATAAAAAATTACCAAAAAAATCCCACCCTCCCCCCTTATTGCTAGGTATCGACGAGGATTCCATGTACCCACAACACAACTCTATATTATTTCTCTCATTTTCTTGAGTAATAAAATAATATTTTTATTGCAATCTTTGGCATCTTCAATATTCAATTGTTTAGATTGGAATCATGATATGATAGCTATGCCACTCGATTAGACTTTTGCCCACTCCCTTTATGTCACTCGTATGATGTTCCCTGTCACCTAATGAAATGTTGATAGTACAAGAGCAACAATTATATTGTTGTTGATATTGTACTTGATCCATTAATTTGATTTAATTAAAAAAAATTGAAAATTGATTTGTTGTTGAGAGCGAATCGACTTAAATTTGATCTATGTACCTTGACTTATTAACACTTTTTTTGGTTGATGTTCGGCTCGATTTTTAGAAAGTTGAAGAATACAAGAATTGAAAAAATATTAAATACATTTTAACAAATTAATAATTATGAGATTTACAAAAAATATTGTGGTAAAGACATCATTTAAACAAAAAATTGTCATTTTTAACTGTTAAAGCTTTTGCATAAAGTGATTCACTATATAAGTTGATACATATCATGAATTCAAATATTTGCTATGAATAATTTTTTTACGCTTAAAGTCTCTAATCTACACATAATGGGCAAATTGAGAATATAATAATAATTTTATTCTTATAATTAAGATGCATAAAAATAACAAAAACATAAATTTAAAATATTTTGCATTTGAAAGATAAAATTAAATAGGCAGTCTTGTACTAAACTAAATGTTAAGTATTAGATAAAAATATTAAAACCTAGTCAAATTTATCATTAGGATAGTATAAGTTTCAAAAATACATTGTCAAACAAAAAAAAAAAGTGTTTCAAAATGCATAGTAGTAAAATGTGCCCCACATTATTTGACTAGGCATTACTATGCATTGATGGAGTCTATCGAATTAGTGCTTATGATGGGTCGAGGAAACATTTTATTAGGGACACATTATGATTATGTTAATATACATATACACTTGATTCTCATTCATAACAAGGTAAGTAATTCTAAACCCTAGTTACAACTCAATCTATTTATCTTCAATCTCCCATAGAACTTGTACCGGAAGTTGACTTGACAGTCGGATTGCCAAAAGTTGTCGATCCTTTTTCTTGGAATGACAACCTTG
Source organism: Fraxinus sp. D2006-0159 (assembly GCA_903798375.1). Taxonomy (NCBI): domain Eukaryota; kingdom Viridiplantae; phylum Streptophyta; class Magnoliopsida; order Lamiales; family Oleaceae; genus Fraxinus; species Fraxinus sp. D2006-0159. Next base: position 8,858 of record CAIGRQ010222119.1, on the reverse strand, counting down.
GCGCCTAACGGTTTGTGTTCAAGAGTTTAGGTAACATAAAGGTGGACAGGAAGGTAGCGAGAAGTCGGTTGACATCAATGTCGTACTAATTTTTGAGGCCAACAGATTGACGTCGTTGAGATCGCTATCGTCCGCATAAAGCCTGTGGTAGGTACTTTTGGGAAACTCAGCTAAAGACTCTAAAATTGAAAGAGAGAGTATTACTCTACATATTTTCTGTCCAAAGATATGTGTTCCCACTCAAAGCTTTATGGTAGCAGGATTAGTTTATGCTAAAGTTATTATTGCTTGATCTTTGCAACTATCACCGACGAGTGAGGAGCATCAGCTTGGGATCCCCATTAAATGCTACCAATGCAATTCGTTAGAATAATGATGATTGAACAAGTTCAAAGATAAGGAAAAGATGGACATATTGACTTAGCAGCGATTGTTTGGGGTTTTTTTTTCAAATTATCCAATCATGTATTAACATGTGTCCATTTGAATTCTTTTTGTTTCTTATCTGGAAATACAAGATTATGCCATCCGTAGAAGACTGATCAAGCAGGCCTTCAATGGGTGATGACTGATGAGTAAAAATGCCAACTTCGCCTTCTCCATTGGATACACATTGATTCAGATTTTTCACTCAAGATGAATTTAGTGACAGCAAAAAAGGCTTAAAAGCAGCCACTTTGTACCAGCACCTCCAGCTTCGGCTTTTGAGGCAGCAGTGGTTGAACCGCAACATCTAAACAGGTTAGGAGCAGTGCCTTTGGCTGCCACAGGGCATCAGTACAGGTCCAACACCCAACAGAAAGGCCCCTCATGTAAAGTTCCGAAATTTATTATCTAAAATTTTATATTGGCTTTCTTGGCACGGTTTCTCTACAAAATTTGATGATAGCATATGTAGATTCATCTTCCTGGTTTGGCGCATACACGATGCTGTTAAAATTAAGAATTGTTGGCAAAATGCCCCAGTCTGATATTAGTATTCAAAGGCTTGATCAACGGCATGTTGCGACCTTCAGTAGCCAATGTGGAAGCAGCCTCCAGCTGCGTCCGTCAAGGCCAGGGGCAGATATACCGCAGTCTATCCCAGCCCAAATGCAAAGCAAATTGTAAAAAAGAAATGGAAAAATTAACCTAAACATTATCTTCTAACTATACAAAAATCAGGTCATTAATTTTTTTTTTTCAAAAAACAGATATCAATCAAAAATTCATTTGTCTCTCCCTAATCATTTCTCTCACTACTTTAATCTCAAAAAAACGCGCAACATCATTTCTCCTTTATCAAAACCATTTTTCTCTCTCTAAAATGTATTTCTTTATCTCTCTAACAATTTCTTCATCTTCTCTTTAGAACAAGAAGCTTTTTTTAATTCAAATCATCTGGCAATAGATCTGACCCAAAAGTCATGATGAAAGCAGCAGAAAATCATTGTCTATAGTTGAGGTGTGGTTGGTGGTGGCGGTTGTGGATTTGAGGTGGCGGCCTAATTAGGTAGTATGGATGCCCGATGACGGTGGAGTTGTACCTGTAACATATCAATTCAATAGTGTGGTGGTGACGACGATAGTGGTGGTTGTAGATCGCAGGTGTTAGGTGCAGGTACAAGTGGTGGTGGTAATGATGATGGTGGATTGGAGGTAGAGAAAGAGGCGAACCCAGCACCTGGCCAGCCCCCGCGGTCGCCCGTGCTAGGTCCGTTGAAACCTTCAGCCGTCTCGTCATCCGCCGGGAGAAGAAAGATGAAGACCAGAAAAGATGCTACAAATTTTCCCCATTTCTTGATGCTTCATTTCTTTAATTGTTTGGGCCTTATTTTTTAAAATAAGGCCCAATTAATGAGCCCAATCCTGCAATCCATGGTTGAAATATGGAAGTCCATCACCATTAGGTCCATTAGTCACAACAATTACAAAACCAAATTAAATTCATTTTGGTTTGACAGAAGGAGACGGACGACTATGAGTGTGACGAGGGTGAAAATGCAGTGTGATGGGAGGGCCTTGCCTAGCTGTGAGTCTTTGACACCGTTGAGACAAGTGAACAGAGTCAATGTCACGGAGGAGTGAGGACGGTGGTCGGTGGATGGTGGCAATAGCCAATAGCTGGAGGCTGGTTTGCTAGAGTTTCGTCTTGTCTGCGGTCTCAGCCTCTCAGGTCTGTCGGTGTGCGTTCTAACTTCTGCCTACTCGTAGCTTGTAGGTATTACTTATTAGCTCAAAAATCTTGCCTTGTTATTTGCCTATTTCCTATTTGCTACTTGCTAGTGGCTAGTGTTTGTGCTGTTGTGAGTATGCGACTTGTGTATTCTGTATTTCCTATTTAGGTGCATCGACTGCATTCTATATTTCTGCTTTTGAATTGTGAATTGTGATTTGGGAATTTAGGGTTTTAGAATGGTGAAAATGTTTATAATTTTGAATTGTGTATTGTGATTTGTGATTTGGAAAATTAGGGTTTTAGAATGGTGAAAATGTTTATATATATATATATATATATATATATATATATATATATGAATTTGGGGGTAAAGGTGGTGCTGGTCATTGTGGATTTGAGACGAAGGTAGTGGTTGTGGATTTGAAGTGGCGACCAGCATGGTGCCACAATGGTGGAGTGGAGTGTGGGTGAGGTGGTGTGAGATGACAGTTATTTTGATAATTTATAATTATTAAATAATTTGTGACCTATAAAACGTGTAATTCGTAACTAAATTTATAATTGTGACATAAGTTGTGTCTTTCTGGACTTGTGTGGTTTATGAATAGTATGTGATCCTAATCATAAATTATAAGTTATTGTGATCGTGACTAGTTTAATTAAGTTACAGGTCACAAAATTTTATCATAAGTTAGAAAATGTTATTACCTAATTTTTGGGAAAAAAAAAAAGGAAGAAATTCATGGAGAGAGAGAGAGAGAGAGGGTGTGGAAAACAATTATTAAATTATCTCTATCAGGATATGATATTGTCGATGTAAATATCTTAAATTGAGGTAGACAAATTCTTCTAAATTAGTCCATGTTTGAGCCAAATTATTGTAGAATGAGAATGAAAAATATAGTCATTATTGGAGTCCACACAAGAGATAGAAAATTTGAACTTAAATGTTGATGTGATGGATAACGGTCATATTTTTCATTTTAATGAGATAATAATGTAGATCAAACGAGACCTTACTTTTCCTAGATTTCATCACGTTAATATCTTAAAAATATATAATTATTGTAAATATCAAAGTATTTATGAATGGGTTTTATACTCCCACAGTCCTAGTCATTACGACTGTTATATCCTCTATAACCATAATTCTTTCCCATAAATATGGGACTTTGGCTATTGGTAAAACACATGAATATATTGTCTTCTCCCTTTTGTTCTATTTTTCTCTATAGTTTATAACACATTATCAGCACGAATTTTTAAAAATCGAAGTGAATTAGTTAAAGGGTGATGATTTTTATAAACATAATTATCTATCGCATGTACCAAAATCAATTTGGTGACATGTGATTTTTTTATTTTTTATTTTTCAATTCATGCATCAAATTATTAGTTTTGTATTGTTTATGGAATAAAACAAACACATAGATGGAGGATTTGTGCATAATCGTTCTAGTGTTTATTTTACTGTATGTATAATGGTTATTTTTCTAATGCATGTGCTAATCAATCATGATTATTTTATTCTACTATGAATCATGATTATTTTTTATATATATCATATCTTTATCCATATCCTATCTGTATATCTTGTTTGCGTGAATTTTATATAAATTCAGTAATGGCATTGTTTATGCGTCTATTTGGTTAATCAATGATGAAACAAAATATTTACAGTAATTACGAAACATGTTTCACAAAATATATCATTTTGAATTCACGTTTATCTCGAAGGAAACATATAATTAATGTCATGAGAACATTGATTTGTTTGACTATTTGAATGATATATGATTATATAATGCTTAATTTTTCGAAATTAATAATTGAATTATATCTTATATTGAAGTAAAAATTCAATTTGACTTTATTGTTGGCACGATCAATTGGATAATCACTGGATCAATAATAATGCGAAACTAAAAGTTCAAATGGATATTCAATGAAGAACTGGAAGATTTTCCAATCCAATAAAATCATATATGATGTTTGTTTTCTTTTATGAAATAGGTTATCACTACCTAAATAGGGATTGAATTCCTTATATTTTTTAAAATTAATTAGAGTGATATATGGGACCTTGTCACCTTCCAAGTTGATCATATAGATATTGTTTGTATTTAATGTGTTTTGATATAAATACTAGATAATTGCATGGTATTCGCAACCTGAAATTTACAAAATTATTACTCAAATTATGGGACATCGTCACTCTCCCGAGTGTGTCCTGTTAATGCTAATGATCTAAAATTTCAACATTTTGATAAGTGTTAGTTGAGATATCGATCGATGGTTTAACACTATTGTTTGTTAAACACATCCAATTAATTTAATTGAGAACAAAATACTTTCCAGATTTGTTTAGGGAAAGCCATTATGAATCATGTCAATATCATAATTCTCCAGTTATAATTTGGCATATGGTCAGAGCCTAATTTTTTCTTTAAATTATTTTGAAAGTGCAATATATGTAAAATTGATATGCCACAATGCATTGAGATAGAACGTAAAAAAATGTTGAGAATAAATTAGTAGTTTGAATATTAATCTCAAATTGATGATATTATATAACATGTTTTGTTGATTATCAATTTGATTAGACAATTCTCTCACCATTAAGGGGTTGAATTAAGAAATTGAAAATAATGTACAAATGCATCATTATCTAAGTTTGTAAAAGATAATTCTAACCTGTTAGGTTTTTTGATATTGTATAATTGGTGATTCTGTGAACAAAAGGACTAAAATTGATAGACTGTAAAAAGTTAAGGAATTATGTGCAAATTGTCAAAAGTATGTTTTTAGGTCTTGAGTTTCGAGAATGGGAAAAGAAGGAAAAACGACGTGAATGTTCACTAGACTGTCACTAAGATTTGGCTCAAGCTACAAAAATAAAAACATCGTCGCTAGACTGTCGCCCCTTTTTCGCTCGAGCTACAATCTGCCGTTGAGCCCTCGCTCAAGTGACAGTGTTATTGGGGAAATTCTTAATTCAATTTTTAAAGGTTTTTTCCTCGACCCATTCATTCTAAAACTTACCTATAAATACTTTTAAACCACAGAACGTCTTTTCCCAAGGTTGAATATTGAGCAAACACAGTATTTTCATATTCATCCATCTTTGAAGCTTTCAACCTTCATTATTCATTGAGATCAGTTCTTGGTGGTGAAAAACTTCTGTTTCCCAATCCAAATACCAAATCGCTACTTCCTCCATATCTATCAGAGTTGCTCAAGATCAAGGAAGGTAACTAGAGTTCCAATCGGTGAAGAAAGCGGTATTCTTCGTGGATCGATGGGAGATAGAAGATTTCACAAAGTTAGGAGTTGCTGCAGGAGAGCAGAATCTAGGAGGGCTTTGGAAATTGCAGCTGAAATTGGTGCAGGAGCATAGAATTCAAGAGAACTATTGGAATTGCAGTCATGAGATTAGATAGTACGTGTCGTCGTCTAATATAGTAGATTGTAAGTTAAAGAATCATTTATAGTTGATAGTTAACTGGCAAAGTGTCTGAAGTTTTTACCTAATTGGAGTTTCTCCGTGATCATCCTTGTGTTATTTATTGCTTACTGTATTTGTAGTATTTAAACATAGGAAAAATGGATCTGCATGCATAATCATCTAGAATAATAATTTAANATCATTTATAGTTGATAGTTAACTGGCAAAGTGTCTGAAGTTTTTACCTAATTGGAGTTTCTCCGTGATCATCCTTGTGTTATTTATTGCTTACTGTATTTGTAGTATTTAAACATAGGAAAAATGGATCTGCATGCATAATCATCTAGAATAATAATTTAATTAGTGACTTGTTGCTGATTAAATCTAAACATAATTTTAATTCCGCATTAATACTTATTCACCTCCCTCTAGGTATTGTTAGGGTCGAACTACGTAAATTTCATAACCAAAAATTCGAAAGATAATTTATTTAAATGCATCTACAGACCAATGAGATCAACAATATCTCACCGACCAACTTTAAATGCTCCAACTTAAATTAACATCATGAATGACAATTATTAATATTATATTTGATAAATTTATGGTATGCCTGAAACATGATGTATTTGATTTTAATATAAAAATCTCCAAAACAACATGGAGCAATTAATAAAGATGATCTCATGAAGGGGGCATTAACAAAGATGATCTCATTAACAAAGAAATTGTGACGAATTATAAAACCCTGTAAGAGATTCAGGTACCTGATATGTTAAAAAACGAGATATTTCAATAAATTATGTCATTATAGAAAAGAATAAAATCGAAAAAAGAAAAAGTTGTCAACAACGCTTTTGCACATGATGTATTGTTTCATATAGCAATAAATCGAAATAAATGTGTCGAAATATATCGATTGTAAAATGCTTGGCCAAATAAAAGGAAAGCAATTCTGAATTGAATTTATTTGGGAAATCTAAAATTTCTGGACCCTCGGTCCAAAAATCTAAAAGTATATACTTATGTGAAAAGGAAAATGAGAAAAATAAAGACATAATATATAATGTACGACTCTCAATATAGTGAATTTCGCAAAGTTCATGATGGATGGAATCATGAGTTCATATCATATTATTTTGACGATGCATGAAATTTAAAATATGTAATAGTTAACTCATTGGCATGCCTATTGATGTTATCATTGGAAGATTTAATATGTTTGAAACATAATTCAAGTGATATTATCACGAGGGGAGTAAATACGCGCTGTACTATTTTTCCCTTGACCAAAGTTTTGTCCCAGTTGTTTTCTTGATAAGATTTTAACAAAACAACATTTTATTATTCCAAACTGTTTGTACTCTTTTTCATTTATTGGAATTTTTGTTCAATCTTTGTAAAATAATATTTCAATGAGATAATTATTGTGTAAATAGTCATTCAATGGGGAGTGTTGTAAATATAGCAGTAAACTGGTGTATCTTTAATTTATCTCTATAAACATTAAGGGTCCGTTTGATAGAAATATGGAAAATTGGTGGAAAGAAAATGTTTTACAGGGAAAAAAATTTCCTAGAAATTGTTTTGCTGGAAATTGTAATTAATTGTGTTTGATTGGTATAATTTTCAATGGAAAATATTGAAAGTTTGGTGTCCGTTTGACTTTATTTTTTATAAAAATTGTCCATTAAAGTGATAATATTTTCTACCATTGGATCTAAAATTTGTTCCAATTGCAAAAAAATAAAAAAAATAAAAAAATAAAANAAAAAAAAAAAAAAAAAAAAAAAAAAAAAAAAAAAAAAAAAAAAAAAAAAAAAAATTGAAAAGTTGGAAAATATTTTCTCACCAAAACATCAAGAATTTATTTTCCTCAAAAAGGTGGAAAATTTCAAAAGTTGAAAAATATTTTCCCAGGAAAATTTCGCCAATCAAACACTACAAAAGTTGGAAAAGAGAAAAGATTTTCCTACTTCCCTAGAAAATCTTGTCAATCAAACGGAGCCTAAGCTTTTGTTCTTACTAAAACATACAAAACTATTGTCTTTTCTTTTTCTCTCTAGTTTATAACAATAATATGACTTATCATTTGATTTTTGAAATATTTTTATTAGTTTGCTAGATATGAAATTGTCTATTTAAAGTATTGTACATGAATATGAAATAAATTCAATTTCTTTATACCCTCGATATTCCTAGTAACTTTTTCCTAGTTCAAGTGGAATTATAATGTGTTAGTATAAATAAAAGATTGATGCTTACATCAATAGTATTTTGAGAATATTAACGTACAATTATGTAATTTCTTGTTATGTTTTAGAAAAGAAATTCAATAGTTTGTCAAAGTTCTTTTAGACTTGTGTCTCGTAAGAGTACACTCATTAAGTATTTTCTTAGTTTTTCATTGTTGGGTTCATATCTTTCGCAACCTATCATGCTTCCATCATTTTTTTTTATTTGAGGACGTTGATTTCCATTTGGTAAGGAAAGCTACGAAGATCTCATAGGATATCTTAAGATTCACGTCTAGATTTGTTTTTGTTTGAATATCTAACCCATTGTGTCATGAGTGTTATGAGCTTAGCCTTCTATATTATATTTTGTGTGGCGTGAGTTCATAGGAAATATTTTGAATTTCAATCCATTACCACCACGTCTTTTTTTTTACTATGCCCCTATTAATTCTACTTTCTAAAGATCAACAGACGCTAGTACCATGGAAAATTGGTCATATTATTTCGAAGAGGTAACTTTGGCAGTACAACAAATTCATTTTTCAAGATCTCAAAGTATAGTTGATTTGAAACGGTCCTTTGCTTTGGGGTTAGTTCATGTCAAATATGACTGATTAACTTGGTGGGCCGTGGGCACTCCTTTATTTTCACTTTCTGTTTGTAATCCATGCTTGATTTGAGGTTTGAGAGTAGTCCAAAATTATTTTCAGCAAGCTTTCAAAGGTGGGTTCTCTCTATTGCTTGGCATGGTGACTCCCTAGCCTTCGAATTTTTGAGGATGCACATCGAAGACCAAATTGATCATAACTTTCGTCTGAGACAAGTTATAAGCTCTCACTCGTTCTAGGCCTTTGTAACTAATGATTTGAGTCCAAGTGTACAAGTAGCATGTAAGTGAATGTTAGAAATGGGTATCTAATCCTCAAAATAAGAAATTAATTTTCCTTTGAAGATTAAACCCAAATGCATGGTGGATCTTAGAAAATCATTTGAGATCATTGGTGTTTTATTTTGAATC
>CAIGRQ010222093.1:0-20846 GCA_903798375.1 Fraxinus sp. D2006-0159 | reverse complement strand
ACACGTTTCTTCACACATATGGTAACTTAATTTGGGGTAAAATCCCAACATCTAATAATAATATGCATTTGATTTTTGAGCAACATTGTGTAATTTATATGTTAGATTGAAATTAACAAGAGGCCGTTCAAGTAATTTGAGAATCTTAGATAAAATCGTCAAAGGGGTTTTTTTTTTTTTTTGAAAAACAATAATAATTAATTAACGGAGTAAATAATAAAAATTTCATAGGTGATCAACAAAGATATGACTCTTTGTAATTTAAACAGAATTATCAACGTGATACCATTCGTGATTACCCGCACATTCTCTTAAATTGTTAATGATGACAATGTTGTTAATAATTTTATCATGTATCACAGATAATACTTTAGTCGTTGATGATTTGATTCATATTCAAATCAAAATATATTTGTGATTCAAACGAAATTATCGGCTACTGTTATTGGTGATTATCGATACACTTTTATCAGCAATTATTGGTATCAATGTCGTTAGAGATGTTATTAGGAATCATCAACGGTATTTCAATCACCGATAAAAAGCCATCAATGCCACTCACAAAATCTTATTATTTCTGTTTTTTATGATTTTACGAGATATCGTAAGAAACGTATCATTTTTCTCTTTCCTTATATTCTTGTTGGTTTATAAATTATTTTTTAAAACTTCTATTTTGTTTGCAACAAAATTTTCTATTAGTATTTAATTTTACATTTAATCCATTTATTTATCGGTGAAACTTATATGAGAAGTTAAATGGATGTTTTTCCATCCATTTGGACTCCAATTGTAAGGTTAGAGACCTTCACTAGCACAAAATGAATGTTATGTTAACGTCTTCAAAAATTAGAAAGGTTAGGGACCCCTGCTGCAATTTTTTCTTTTATATAATATAAAATTTTTAATTAGAAAAAGAAATAAAATATTGAAGATTGAAAATTGAAAATTGGGGGCCAATGATAAATTGGATGTTGTGATTGACTAACTCGTTTAATGCTTGAACCGACTATGAAATGAACAAACACAAAATGTTTGATATATTGGACATGATCGCCTTAAATATAACTACTGTTAAAATTTGTTACGTACCTTCTTCCAATATACTATAATATCCATGTTAGCAAAGAATACTAATTAATTTATACTAAAGATTGTAATCTTCTTAAATTTATGGTCATATTATTTAGTAAATATACAATATAATTTTGATTTCTCTAGTCAATAAGTTTTAAATTTAATTTCACAAATGTATTCACTAAGATCATGTTGAGTATTCAATATCGAATAAAATGTGATGTTGCGATGTACGAGATGAAGTCATGCTCGATACAAATATTGAATAAGAGAAAACATTATGATGTACGAAAGTTAACTATTTTTTTTTTGTTATGGTTCCCTACAATATAAAGTAGTTTAAAAATAATCATAAATGAATCATAATTTTTTCTATAATTCAGTAATCTTAACTTAAAAGGGATAATTACTCATTTGCAAAATTTCAAAATGTTGAAACTCGATTTGTGATATTTTTAGGATTCAAAATTGAGGATTTGCAAGTCTAATTATTATACTTATGGGACCACAAAAAAATATTAAACTCATTTTGTCTTTTTAAACCGCTACCAAACACAATAAAAAAAAGTTTGTTTTAAGTGTTCATTTAGAATATTTCTCCAACGTTGTCTAAATGTTTGTAGGCCAATGTGCAAAATTTTGATTGATTGTAAGATTCGCCTTTTCATATGATTTCAAACTTTAGGAACCCCAATCCCCCCCACCCCCCCCACCCCAACACACACACACACACACAAAAGAAAGAAAGAAAAAGAGTGATATTAAAATGGCATGGTGTAAATGCCATAAAGATCTAATGATAAATTGTGGGTTGAATTTGTGACGGGACCATTTAAAACTCTTCTGTTGCATTTGTTTTACCTTTTTATCTCTTCAGCGCAAAAGTGTTTTCTGTCCTTTACTGTTGGTCATTATGGGATATGGAAGGCCAGTATTTTCAACATTGTGTTGATAGAACAATTTTATATTCTCTAGGCATGTATGTAACTACAATGGCTAAGATTGTCAGTACTTCTGGTGAATCTGATTAACCATATGTCTCTAGTCACAAGCTTAATTGAATTAAGCAAATAATGTTTTTTTTCTGGGAAAAAGAACGAACACAGAGGAAAGAAATAAAAATGTTTCCTTTTATCCTTCTTTGTAAAGCTGGAAGTCTGTGTTGATTTTGTTGTGGCATATTAGTACTTTGGAGGTTATACTAATTTTTATGGTTGTTTCTTCATTTAATTTCTGAATTTTCAAGTATTGAATACTTTTGGCATTCTTGTCTATTCACTGGCCAAGTTATGTGATTAAATTTTAATTTTAAGGCTAAGTAATTTATTACATTATATGTATATTCTATTATGTTGTAAGGTTTGTCATTGGGCATTAACATTAACTTCTAATCACCATTTATTTTTCTCCAAATGCCTGTAAAATTTGAAGTGTTATTTGTTTTGCTTCTTTAGGTTTGATGTTAACTTTCCCTTTGAGGTTAGGTAATTGGTAAACGTGTCCCCTTTAGATGGAAACTATAGTAAAATGGTTATTTGATTACGTTGACTGGCTCAATTAAACAATAAACAAGGAAATATAATGAAACTGAAAGCTGAAAATATACTACGCACAAGCACTCCCCCATCGTTAATCAAATTAACCTTGAACGCTAAAATTTGATTACCAATTTAATCCATGATTGACAAATATATCCAATTTTAGAGTTCACTGGCCTACTAATTTTAAATCCAAACCTCAAGGAGCAAAGTGAAAATCCTTTGAAGCAGTATTTCAATTTACTCGACTCTTTTGTATTGGGATAATTTAAATTTTGCAATGACTTATTAAATAAGATGTAGTTCTCTATCCTTGTTTAATTAGAATTTCTGGATTATAATGAAATAGTTATGCATTCATCAATTTTGAAGGGAGAACAAAAACTTGACTGGAACGGCACGATATGCGAGCATGAATACTCACCTGGGTATAGGTGAGCATTTCTTACATTTGTAACTTTGTAATATTTTTCACTGCTTGTTTGCTTGTTATGTCCTCCTTTATTCGAACTTTCGTGTCTTTTTTTTTAGAGCAAAGCAGAAGAGATGATTTGGAATCTCTTGGATATGTCCTGATGTATTTCTTAAGAGGAAGGTACGGTTGCTGCATGACTCATTATTTTTGGCTTCTTTTGCATGTTGAGCTTTGTGTCATGATATCTATTCTGTGCAGCCTTCCTTGGCAGGGACTGAAAGCAGGAACCAAGAAACAGAAGTATGAGAAAATAAGTGAGAAAAAGGTTTCAACTTCCATTGAGGTATTCATCTTTGGAACAGACTGCATAACTATACATTGATGGGCTATATAAAAACATGTATGCTGAGCTACCTTTGTGTCAGGCGTTGTGCCGGGGTTATCCAACGGAGTTTGCATCATATTTCCATTACTGTCGATCACTACGTTTTGAGGATAAACCTGACTATGCTTATCTGAAGAGATTATTCCGTGACCTCTTCATTCGTGAAGGTTTGAAAATGGCTAGTCACTAGATTTCACTTTTTGTTCATGAAATTATTATGAACATGTCAGTATCCCTGAGGAAGTAGATAAAAGTGAATTTGATACTTTGCAGGCTTCCAATTTGATTATGTTTTCGATTGGACTATTTTGAAGTATCAACAATCACAGACAGGTGCTACTCCTTCCAGGACTCTTGTAAGTAATCTAAAAATGAAATTTTCTTTTGTAGGTAATTTTATGTTCATGTATTTGATGAACTATATGCTTCCTTTAGGGCCAAACTCCTGGTACAAGCTCGGGACTACCCCCTGCAATCCCCAATGCTGAACGGCAGCCCGGTAATTTCCTGTTATTGATTCTCTCTTCCTCTCACGTGTAGTTAGATACATAATAGATACAAATTCGAACTCACAAAGTCCTTATATTGATTTGTTTCACTATTCTTATATTGGGTTTACTGTCATTCTGACTGTCCACGAGGCCTTCTTAATGCACCTGTGGGGTTAAAATTAAATATTTATCACTTTTATTCAGGCGATGAAGAGGGGAGGCAAGGTGGTGCATCTGCAGATCCTTTCCGAAGGAGAAATTCTGGGCAACTTATAAATATAAATGCTGGAATTTTGTCCAAGCAGAAGAGTCCTGTTGCAAATGATTCAACTAGCAAGGACGCTGTGGTCAGTATCCATCTTTAATTATAGATTAAAGCTTTATGGTGGAGTTGGTCAGATCAAGTGTCCTCTAGAGGCCAATCGATATAATTGGTATAATGTGTTCACCAAGATAGAGTATGCATCATCACATAGTTATTAGGTTCAGAATTGTTTCCATTTCCTTATTCAGGGAGTTCCATATCAAAATCCTAAGATTTCCTGACCGCCCTTTTTCATGTAGAATTTCCGTCTCTCTCTCTCTCTCTCTCTCTCCAGTCAGATCTTTCCTCAATGCAATGTGCATTTTCTTTTTCTTTTCTTTTCTCATCTTATAGTTACATGCATCTTGGTGGGCAACTGTCAGTTTAGAATCTTTAGATGAATATCAGGGCTGTTCACCTGTAAGAAAGTGAAATGTACAATAAATTATTTGACCTTATTCTAACCCAAAAGACAATGGCTCCTGTTACGAATGCTTTCTCTGCATGAACATTAAGAGCTTGTGTTGTTCTTCCACTCAATCAGAAATTTGTAGAACTTGCTAGACCCAATGGCCTTGCACAAGAGATTTTAGAACAGAACAGAACAACCATAATGTTGCAATTGAAATACACAAAAATGAGCAACAATTTGATTATGTTTACCTCGCTGAGGAGAATGTCATTTAACATGAGATGAACGAATTACCTTCTAAAATTAAAAAGCCAATTTGAGTTTTATATTCTCGTTAGGAATCAGCATCTGTAAAGGCTATGCTTACTGTTCCATTTGTAATAGTTCTATATCATATTTCAGGAAAAGATCTTTGGATAAATACAGATGATAATGGAATAATTCAAAGGGTGATTTATATGACATTACTATTTGAATAATTGAATTTTGCAGATGTCGGGCTCCACGTTTTTGGGAAGGTCTAGTGGATCATTGAGGCGAGGTGCAGTTTCTGGAAGTCACGACACTTTCACGATGGGAAATGACTCTGATCCTACCCGTTCTCGCACCCCCGAGGCTAGTCCAGGGACTATGCACAAAATCTCAAGTGGGCAAAGAAGTTCACCACTCGGTGTATCCTCGGACCCCGAGCATGCTTCCTCTGGCAGGAATAATTCTAACATAAAGAATTATGAGTCCACAATAAGGGGTATTGAGAAACTGAATTTTGATGATGAAGAGAGGGTACATTATTGAATGCCTCCTTCGTTGTCACATTCTTGTATATCGTCAGATTGTGTGATAGATTTGAGGAAGGACTAAGACTGTTGAAGATGCTTTTGGGGAAGATTTGATTTGGAAAATCAAGGAAACGGGGGGTTGGTATTAGTGCTCACGAAGATCTGTAGCCAATAAATAGACAAGCAGATTGTGAAATCGAACATGCACTGAGCCATGGTGGCGTGGGTCTTTAATTCCATGTGTCCTTCTATCCCTACCTCTGGTATCTTGTTTCTTCCTCGTGTTGGAACTGTAAATTTGCCATTGTAATGCTAGCTTTCAACAAAATTCTATGCAGTTTAAGTATTGGAGTCACTGGATGAGCTTTTGCCACTGCTTTTGTTTGTTTGGTTGTGGTTGAGAACTGTTTGTATGGTTGTGAAATCCTTGGCTCTGTATCATGGTTGATGATACTCATTAATTTCTTGGAAGTTATTTTTCAACAGCATTTTTTCAGCTTTTACGTGAAAGGAACTTCGTCCGACAATTTGCACTGATTTAATTTTTTTTCTTGACTAATTTTTGCATGTCCATGCTGTTAATTTGAAATAATTCCCATTTGCTTCTTACTAGTTTCTTGATGGCATGTTACATTAAGGACCCATTAGTCCACCTAAAACTCTTTTCAATGGATCGCTTCACTTTCCCTTCAACGGTAAAAACCTTGTAGCTAGAATAAGGTCACTGAAACTCCAGTTCTTGGAAAGTGACCCGTTTGTCGACTTCCCTTTCT
Organism: Fraxinus sp. D2006-0159; assembly: GCA_903798375.1. NCBI lineage: Eukaryota > Viridiplantae > Streptophyta > Magnoliopsida > Lamiales > Oleaceae > Fraxinus > Fraxinus sp. D2006-0159. The sequence goes on along the minus strand of CAIGRQ010222093.1, from coordinate 14,672 downwards.
TGAACTCCCACTTGATCTTTAGCAGCAGAATTATTATTCATCCGGGTTTTGTTTGGACCTGACGGTGATGATGCATATGAAGCAATCTGTAGCACCTGGAATCTTGCATGTTTGAGTTGGATTTGTAACTCTTCATTTGCATTCTTCCACCATTGCATGATTTTGATCTGAAATGTTCCAAGTTTTTTCTGGGAATTTAGTACAAGATTTTCTTCGTAATGAGCAGGTGGTTTTGTTTGTCGGTAGCATCTTGGGATACATCATACATGTGATTCGGTAAATTTGGCGCCTCTATGTCTCGTATCAAGACTTGCAATTCCATCTTAAAATATCAAATTTTTAAAAAGGATTGATCTATATTTTATCTTTGTTCAATATCAGATATATCTCTTAATATGCTTTAGAAAGATAGTTGTTTGTTTGAATAAATCAATCTTGAAATCCGTCTGCTCGTTTTTTTTAACTTAATCGAATCAAATTAGTCGTTAAAACTTAATGAACACATTAAGACTTTGACGTTTCATCGTAAAAGATCAAACAACAATGCTTGGTGTACAATAATTAAGATATTGAAATTTTTACAACACCTTACATTAGTGTGAGACCCACAAATTAATTTGTGGGTCCCACACTAATGTGATACAACATCTTAATCATTATACAAGTAGATTTTTTGAAGACCAAAACATGGTCAAGAGAATTATCTCAAGTCCTTATTTTCATCTTTATTCAAGGGGAGATTTATTATTTAATAACGTCACGGTGGGAGGACCGCGCTACTAAATATTGTAGCAATATTATTTATAAATTGCACTAAAGTCCACCTATTTTGTTCTCATATATTTCGGTCCCTATAACTTCTTTCTTTACAAATTAAATCCCTTATTCTTTAATTGCATTTCAGTCCTAATCATTTATATATATACATTACGAGCCACTAATTTCTAAAAGCGGCTAAGGGTAATTGAATCTTTGATTCGATGTTTCCTATGCTCAAACCCTCGTAACCCCTATCAATCCTCTCTCTCTAAAACTTATCCTCCACCATCACCAGCCATACTGAGGTCTCTCTGTACCAGCTGCACAGTTCTCTTCTATAAGGACGAACAAATTTGGTGTGAGGTTTGTTTCTTGGTTACTGTCTTCATTGCTGTTCTGTAACAATGAAATTCACCATTTTTTTTTGTAGCTCTTGACTCTTTTAAGGAAGAAATGAAATATGTATCTTCATGAAAATTTAATCCAGATGTGTAGGATTCAGTTTTTTATTTTTCTATTGTGTCTTCCGTTTGAATTAGTAATTTGCACATGTCTACTGGATTAAAAAGAGGTGAATTTTTTGAACGGTGGTTTTACTTTAGAATACTGTCTAAATAATTGATTTTTTGTTTTTACTGTAAGGTTTGTTGACAAAATTGGTCCAAATTGACTCCTCAAAATCCATTATGTTGAGAATAATACAATTTTACAGTAACAGAGCCATCTTAGGAAATTCTCTGAAAGTATTTTTTGACAACTCTGTTTGCTTCCTAGGAAAATTGAAGAATGAACCAATAAAAGAATGGAGTTTCTGTACATCAAAGTTCTTTAATTTTCTTGAATATGGTTGAGCCGTTCATGATATCTGTATTCTAACAGATTTTCTGGCCATTTCCGTTCGTTTGATTCTGCAGCATGCTTTTATCTGAAATGGTTTTTTATCTATCTATTCCCTTTGTATGACAAAACAAATAACATGCTCCCAATTGAATTCGTTGATAGTGATTTTTTCTGCTTATTTGCTTTTGTTTGTTCAATCACATATGCAGTTTGATATGAATATTGCGTCCTGTTACAAAATCCAGACCTTCGGGAGAATTAATCAAACTTGAAGAACTGTGGTATATATTGTGCTTTACTTGGATAACTAGCTTAAAATGGTCGAGTACTGCTTCATGTTCTGGAAGATTTGTTCTAGTACTTACTGCTTAAATACTTCTTGAACAAAGTGACCAGTTGGCCATATGTACTGTTCTAAGTTTTTTTCGATTGAGGGGATACGGATGGATTACAAAGTTATTCTCCATAAATCAATGATTCCTAATTTGCATAGCTCGAACTCAATTTCCCACCAAACAGATCTTGGTTCTGGTGCTAATCATTCAACGCAATCTCGTCTAAAGTGGGAGGGAGTTTATGGTTCAGGAGCAGGTGCTTCTTCATTAAGTTGTAGAGGGCAGCAAAAAGGGGTTTGTCTCGATAGAATCAGCTTGAGTAATCAAAATGAGTGGGACTTGGATAGAGGCAGGATAAATGTTGAGAAGAAATTCAATGGACAAATCAATTTAAGTGGATTCACTAATTCTTCAAGGTTGTCTACGGATGGACCATTTGTCGAAAATGACGAGAAAACTAATAATGAAATTCTTCAAAGTTTTTGCATTCATGGGAAGTTACTAGATGCAGCGAAGTTAGTAGATGTGATGACTCGTAGAAACCAAATTCCAGATTTCCCTTGCTGCATAAAGTTGATCAGGGGCCTTATCAATATTGACCGGACCAGAAAAGCAGTTAACGTCCTCCAACTCATGGTTTTGTCTGGTGGGATTCCAGATATTATCACTTATAACATGTTAATTAGTGGCCTATGTCGGAAGAAGTATCTTCATTCGGCTATTGATGTCTTGGAGAACATGAGTTTGAGTGGTTGCCCTCCAGATGTTATTACTTACAACACAATAATACGAACCTTGTTTGATAATGGTAGGTTTGATCAGGCTATTCAGTTTTGGAAGGATCAATTGAGAAAGGGATGTCCTCCTTATGTAATCACCTACACAGTGCTCATTGAGTTAGTCTGCAAACATATTGGAGTTGTACGAGCGTTAGAAATCATGGAAGATCTGGCGGTGGAGGGATGTTATCCAGATCTTGTGACCTACAATTCAATGATCAATATTTCTTCTAAACAGGGAAACTATGATGACACGGTGCTGGTTATTTGTAATCTTGTGTCTCGTGGAATGGAGCCAAATACTATCACATACAACACTCTTCTCCATTCTCTTTGTACCTATGGGTGTTGGGATGAAGTGGATGAGATCCTCTTTTTCATGAATGAAACATCACACCCTCCTACTCGCATAACTTATAATATTTTGATTAACGGTTTATGTAAACATGGTCGTCTGGATCGTGCAATTGACTTCTTTAATCGGATGGTTTCCTGCAGTTGCTCTCCTGATATAATTACTTATAACACCCTCCTACGTGCTCTTTGTAAGGAAGCAATGCTAGACGAGGCTATCCACGTTCTTCACTGCTTATGTGATACAAACTGTTCTCCTACTTTAATCACTTACAATATTGTCATTGACGGATTGTCAAAGGAGGGTTTTATGGAGAAAGCAATGGAAGTGTACAATAACATGGTAGATCACGGGATTTGTCCTGATGAGGTTACCTATCGATGTTTGATTTGGGGTTTCTGCCGAGCCGATCTAGTTGAAGAGGCTCTAGAATTATTAAAGATGATGGGTATTAACAAAAACAGGATAAGAGATAATTGTTATAGATTCATTATTAAGAGATTGTGCCAGAATAAAAAATTAGATTCTGCAATTCAAGTCCTAGAAATGTTGATAGCAAGTNTGATAGCAAGTAGACACAAGTCTTATGTCACAGTTTTTTTGGAAATAATTCATGAGATTGACGCTGCTGGTATGCCTGAAGAAGCTGCAGAATTACGACAGAAATTGGTGGAACTTAAGATTTTCATAGAGTAGCCCTTGTTGGATCAAACATGTACATGGCTCTGAATCTTCCGTGCTTTACATCTTCAGCCAGTTCACATCAGTATGGGCAGAAAATATTTTCTTTCAAACAAAGGTTTTCTCTTATTCTTTCTTATCCATGCTCTCTTGTGAAATATTTGATCTTTGGAAATGCATTCTGGCCTATGCCCATGATCCAATTCTTCTTAGTACTTGAGCAATTTTATCAATTATGGATCTTGACCCCATAGAATATTACTGTTTTGGTACATAACCGTGGAAATTATGATGTGAATGCTTGGACAATAAATTACTTTGGATGGATGGAAAGCGATGTGATTTTAATACTTAATATTAACATATCGATTCAGACTGATGTTTCTAGCATAATTGTTGTATTGTCTATTTTATTTATTCAAAGTAATGATTTCTACTCACTGATGTGCATTAATCTTTGTGCAAACGAATGCTAAAAGGTGTGTGTTCTATGAATGGAGTTTTGAGTATTTGTCCTGTGTTATGAGAGGAAGTGTCTTTGCAGGATGGAGTCATTGACGTGATATTTTGTGCTTCTTTCTTTCTTTTATTTTGTTAATGTCCTAGAAGAAGATCATGCTCCCCACATTTATGTCGCATTTTTTTCCCAGCAAATATATTTCTTTCATTGTAACAATTAATTGTGTATGAAGTTAAATTAATTGAAATGGGGTAAAACAAAAGTGAGTCTATACGCTAGTCGAGGAGCTTATTAAACTTAACTAAAATGACTCGGGAAGTTCTAATATTTTTCTTACTGGTTTTGATTTTTGGTTTCTTGATAGGGGGCAGAACTGTAATACGTGGTAGTGAACTATGCTGGAAAAAATGCTGAAATATGCAGTGAAAGCTACTCATAGGCAATGGGACAAGCACCGACAAATAGTTGGGAACGTTTTTGGATTTCCAAGCAGCATGCTTCAAGAGGTCGGCCCGGTATTTTTCATATAGGCTGTTATTTTGCAGAAATATAGGCAGCTATTAGAATATGAACCAATCTTTGGAGGCATCACTTTGCAATTGTTAAGGAAGTTTGGATCGGCTATTCCACAAATTGTTTCTTTCACTTTTATTTTAGGCATTCATGAACTTGTGCTTAAATCTATATAGAAAAGTAGATTCAATGTTGCTTTATTTATTGCGTAGAATGTGAAGTGAAAAACATTATCGGTCATGTTGGGTATTAAAGAATAATTAAAGTTAAAATTTTGTCAATTCTACCGTCCAATTCTGCCCAATCGCGTGAGTTGTGTAAGAGGGCACCAACAGGAATCTGATTACATATCAATTGATTAGGAACATTTAGAGAGAATAATGATATTCATCACTATTGATGTTAAGCACCAGTTTAGGCGATAATTGCATGTAATTAAATTATAGATTCACTTAAATGCAATATCATATGATTCAAATTAATTGAACCAAGTTTGACTACGTAAACTGGTGCTAAATATCATTAGAAAATGAGAAGTAAAGGAATCAAGAAGATCTGGTAATTGCTACACACCCCTTTCATTGTTCTGATTTAGCTCTTTGACCATCTCAGGCGATGTTTTCCTCTTGCAGTAGTGTACATGGACAAGTTCGGTTCTTTTCTTATCAGGATTTTATAAATTGAAAAACGAGTTAATTGACATTTTTAAGCGCAGCACGAGCAGTCTGACAGAAATCATTAGCTTAGCTTCTAGCTAAGTATGACATAAAGCAGGGTAACCAATAAATACCACAAGAAAGTATCAAATGGGATGGAAAAAACACGTGCTATCAATGTACAAGCAGTAAAGGTACTGCTGTATAAAATTACGGAAAGAGTCGAGCAGAAATTACTTGCACAGAAAAACTACCAACTACTGGAAAATCAGAAGCTATAAATCTATTTCCTCCAATAACCATAAGCAGATCAAGAGTAACCTGTCCTCAAGTCGGAAAACAAAAACTGAAAATAGCCGTGGAAAGCCAAACTTTGGCCATGCACCATTGACTTCAGACATCCCTGTTTCCGCTTGTACCCCTTAGCCTTGTAGGAGTAAGGCAGCAGGATCAAGTTCAAAAGACCCTTCCGGGACTCCTTTTCTTTCACTGCCAGTCATTCGGAAAAAGGGAATTTGGTGGGAGAACCTAAGCAGTTCATTGGATCGTATTAAAAACGAATCAATCTCACTCCGGCTTGTTCGCTGAAATAGGCTCAGAAATCCTTCAACTTTATCTAAGCAAGCAACTTTTATTCCGGCACCATGAACAAAATCTGACATAACCTCCACAATTTCATAGTTGAAATGCTTATGATTCTCAGGGTTGGAACTCCAGTTTATATCCCAGTCCTTGAAAAGAGCCCAAATGTCTCCTTTTCTAGGATATATGACAATAGAACCTCTGCTCCTACCCTTTTCAAAATGCACTTGATGAGAGAACGTACAAAGTTCTGAAGCTTCTTCAGTCTTCCCACGCTTAAATTTACCACAGCCAACAGGCAACTCCACATCTGCCCAATTAATCGCTTGTTTACCCTCAGGACTAGCTTCTAACCAGTGGATGCTCAATTTGAATCCAGGAGTAACTATCTTTTTTATCTGAGCATAGTATCTAGGCATGCAATCTAATGTATCATAACAAGCCCAGATTTGACCAGCGGAAAAACAGCTTTCTTCTCTAATCTTATCAAAATCATTGAATTCTGGATCAGGACACTCGTAAACTTTCTTATCTTCAATACTAGAATCTGAATCTGGTTCAGAATCATCTAAGACATGAATAGGTTCAACACCTGTGCCCTGCATACCAGCTGGTTGTCCTTTACCCTTAATTTCTTTACTCTCCGCATTCTTGTCCGAGAAGCTTCCTTCAGGAGGAACAGTTCCTTTTTTTCTGACTTTCGTCTTGGCATTATCTTCATCAGTAGTAAAACTACCTGGATTTCCATGTTTTGAAACTTCACCATCCACAGTTTCATTTTCCTCCTTTTTACCATCACCCGATAATATGTTCCCATGCCATCTCTTGGGAGGGCTATCAAAGTCATCATCGCCACTTATATTGCACGAGACATTCTGCCTTGGCTCAGCCAGTTTCCTTAGACGACGGAAGCCATTAAGTGCAGGATCCATCCTGACTCCCTGGTTGTCAAAATTTTCCTCAATAACCACATCTTCCGAGTCAGAATTACTTGGGTCAGAACCCTCACTAGATTCTATTACCACCTTCCTGCCTCTCTTCCTGTTTTTGTTTTTCAAATTTCTAGATTTTCTAGGCATTGAATCTCCATTGGGCATCGCATCCCCTGCCTTTCTAACATTCGAAGATTGGGCATTTCTGCTATCTTTTTCTTTTGCCTTCAAATCCTCTCCAATCTCAGCTCCAATTTCTGCCCGAGGACCTGATTCTGACCCAATTTTTCTACTGGTGGCACCTCCAAGAGATCCTGCATGAGAATCTGAGGATCTAGTGGTATTTTGTGCATCCATTTTGAAGGCACCCAAATCTGGGACCTCTTTTTTTTCAGAAAGAGAAGGTTGACTATGGCTGGATTTTGACGGCGCATTTTGAACACCTGGTTGAGCCCATTTGGATCCCAAATTAATTCCTTGAGCGCCTATGTCATAAGCAATGAAGGCTTTTGAGCAGTTATTATTGTGACAGCGTAAAGCTTTGTTCACATATTCTCTCGGATACTGAAATCTTCCACTACAAAATGGGCAACAAGTCCAGAAAACTGCCTGTCTAGCTACTGAATTTGGCGCCTTTGTCTGATATTTATTCTGACCATGAGCAGCGAAACCATTTGGATTATTGTTTTGACGAAGCGATGAATTTGCTGGAGCTGTTCTAATTGAAACTCTAATCTTACTGTCATATACAGACCTCTTCGCAGAGTCCGATAGTACCATATTTGCTTCCCCAATCAGCTTAAAAGCAGCTTCTGCACCATGAAATTTGTTCTTATCAGGATGGAGGAGAAGTGCAAGTCTTCTGTACTGTTTCTTAATGGTAACTTCATCAGCCAACCTTTCAACTTGAAGGATTCCATACCAGTCCTTTTCAGATCCCAATATCCTGTTTTGTGCAGAACAGTGAACGTTACAGACAGACAGTAGCTGAGCTATATTCTCAAGTTCAGGGAAAAGATTTTGAGCTTTCAGAGCAATCTTTTGAGCCCCTTCAAAGTCATTATTTTCCATCTTCTTCTCAGCAATTTGCTTTGCTCGGAAGGCTTCATCCTTGTTGCACTCCATTGTCGATATAGCCAACTGCTCAAAGTCCTGAAGCTCAAAAATTGAATAAACAGAATTGAAATTTTTCCTTATACTCAAACCAAATAACTCTGTTCTTTCCTCCAGAGCCCCCCAAGTATCCAGATAATTAGACTCTGCAACCACATTAAGACATATTTTCTATAGGAGTCACTTTCGAGTTTGAAATGTCACACACACTCATTTTTCAAAAAGAAAAAGTCAGCATGAAACAGTGTTTAAGCAATAAAGAGAAGGCAAGAGCAAAACTCTTTGGGCAAAATTATTAGCAAAAGAAATTCCTGTGGAATAAATTATTGTTACCACCTTGAAGCGTCTAAAGCTGTTGTATCGAGATCTTATGCCAAAAGGCATACTGCACTTGGCTTACAAAAATGGAGGCTTCTGGGCTATCTAAATCAATGATATGATCTGGGACCTAACATCTGAATCTTCAAACAACAGTCCTGCAATATAGAACAAAAAAGGCCATCAACACAAAACAGTCCATATGACACCAGAAAGTCAAGCAATTCACTCATTCTGTGTCAGAGTCTTGAACTTTTACAGATCCAGGTTTATACTCACGAAGTGTATAATTAAAATGGATTTAAAAATCATTTCTCAACAACAGGCTTCAACAAAAGTTCTACCTGAACTTCTCGCTTGCAATTTAATACTACTTCATTGATGCATTAAGGGTGAATTTGAAGGGAGCATTTGAGCTGTTGGAAAATGTCATACAATAACGCGAATCATCACTTTGTCCAAATATAAACTTCATGCCCATCTTCAAAGCATATCTCAATTTGGACTAAATCAATGTTGCCATTGCTTCAGATGATTTCATTTCTTCAAAATGCATTGCATTAATTTCATAATAGACTGTTCGACAAATAGTAGTCCACTGAACTTTGACCTGACATGTGCAGTTAAACAGTAACCAAAAGAAAACTAGTTAAAAAAGAAGAGAGAGATTGATCATAGAAGGATCCAGAACAAAGCCTCTGCTTCCAAATTGAGATCATTTCCCCTCTACGATGTCGAGTGTGTGTCCAAGGAAAAGAGAAATCAGATCCCTAAATGGGTTTCGCAACATCTGCTACATGCTGGCTTACCTTGATGACACCAAATTTTGTTTTCTGCCCTAACTTCATTATGCTCTTCATTAATACACAACTCTATATCCCATGATTACGATGCAGAACCATGGGATGTGCATGTACAAATTTTTTAAGCCTGCACTCAAGTTTTTTACCAGTCAACCATATTCTTTTAACTTGTTTGACCATGTACTTTGCAGTCCAAAATATAGAATTGATGGGATTGTTCAATTCGCTATAAATAAAAACATGGAATAATCATCGATTCTTTTTCGATTGCTTCATACAGCACATAATCTCATCATCGATTTTTTTAGAGTACATTATCATCAATCCACTTTTTCTCCCAACAGTCTTGGTAAATAACAGCAGCATTTTGTCACATGTACACACCAAAACTTATATCTCACAGATTATTCCGTTTTCTTAGAAGTACTAACCAAATTTTATTAAGATGGTCAAACATGCATGGATGTTTTCCGGACACCCAAATTTCTAAATATAAAGTACAAAGTTATATGTCAGTCTCAAAGTATAAGGATGAAAGAAAAATGTATAACTATGTCAACATGCGACATAAATGAATCCAAAACAAGAAAGCAACCACATTTAGACTTCATCAAATTAAACGTATATTAAACAACAAATTTTTCTTGCAGTGTCATGAATATAAGCCCCTGTTTGATACGCATTAAAATTTTCATTCTCATTCTTCTACTCATTTTCAACCACACATTTTTCAATAAAATAATATTTTTCATCACATCAATAACTTTTTTCTTCTTTTTCAACCATACATTCTCCATCAATCTACTATTTCAAAATCTTGAACTTAACTAAGTTAGCCCCTGTTTTAAAATTTTCATTCTCATTCTTCTACTCATTTTCAACCACACATTCTTCAATAAAATAATATTTTTCATCACATCAATAACTTTTTTCTTCTTTTTCAACCATACATTCTCCATCAATCTACTATTCCAAAATACATTCTTTCAAAATAATGTGTCTCAAACCCACCCTAAAAAATACATCACCAAACTTATCATATTAAAGCACATTACAGCGCTAACTTACCGCCAATTCTTTTATGTGCCTTCGCCTACAACAACTTTGAATCATAAAATTTTTCAAGGTTCTGCTTTCCCCCACATAAATCCTGAAAGAGGACAAAAATGTAAAAAGCAGTCAAAATAATTTTTCAAAACACGAAAAAGCAACCGCGAATAAATACCTTCAAAATCCTAGAATCCAAACATGCTTGGAAAATAGTACATTTACCATATCGGCGTGATATATCATCGAATATTTACATTAAAAACGACAAACTTATAAAACCCTAAAAATGAACAAACGAGGGAATCAATACCTTCAAAACCCTATTATCAAACGTGCTCAGAAAATAGCAAAAATACCAAATTAGAGTGATATATCAACAAATACAAACAGTAAAAACCGCAAGCACACAAAACCCTGAAAATTAAACGAGCCAACCGACCCATAATTCAACTCCCAGAAACTCATGTGACGAATCAAATAATGAGAAACTAAAAATTGAAAGCGTATGAACCAAACATGTAGGCAGAATAACCAAAACAGTGTGTACGCGAAATTACGTACCTTGTGGCGCTTACACATGGAGAGAGAGTGGGTAACTAGCTACAGAAGGCGTTTAGGACGATTTTTTTGAGGCAGGGAGAGGGAAGAAAAGGGGCGGGAGAGGAGGAGTAGAATGAATTTTGGGGAGGAAGAACCATAAATTCCTTCAATTTCCCACAAAACTATCTGGAAATTTTCCTTCGCGGGCGGAGCGTGTGAGGATAGTGAGGGGGCTGAAAGCCTGAAACTACCTGGGCTTTTTAAGAATCTGAGTTGGCGTAGCAAATACAAGCGACTTTATGGGAAAAATTACATGACGTTACACAAGAAGAGAAGTACTATGTAAATTATTTATAAATAGTCAAACTTTATTTTCGATAATATAATAATATATTTTAAGAAATTCATAAATACTATTCAAATATATAGTTTATTATCTATTTATAAATCAAAATATTTATATTTCTTCCCAAGAAGGTCTGATTATTGTTTATAGCTAGTCAATTTCCTTTTACTCGTATATTTCGTCAGAAACACAGGTATTATTCATTTATCCATCACGCATTTCTATCTTTTTGTAATTTAAACTATTTATAAACATCTCGCAAACATATAATGACAAAAACAATATATGTAGTCGACCCTAGATTTATTGAAAATAAAAATTAATTTATTTTGATCGATATTGACACTTGTCTCAATATGAATATTTTTCTTTTGTTAAATACCTCGTTTACTTGAATTTAATGTGTAACACTATATTGGACTATAAACAATTGACGTTAATTTAACGCATTGCAATAGATTACTTGAACTCGTGTATAGTTTGAGAAATCTACGAAATTTTGTTGTGAAATGTGTGAGCTGAGAAATAGAACGATGCACATTTAAACATGTGCAACCTTGAACCATGCTCAGGTATACAACAAAGGGATCATGAGATGTCCTCTTCAATGAACAAATTAATTTCTGCTCAAATCCGAATAAACTACCTAATTCCCAAATTATCCTTATAATTACTAGAAGAAAATAAAAGAAAAATATAAACAGGACAGTAAATGGGACGAAAAATGGCCTTTTTGCGCCCTTAAGCGGGGGAGCAGGGCAGGGCATGGGGTGGTAAAATCCCCGACAAGCCGAGTGCTCATCGCCATCCCTAAGACAAAGTGACGATGAGAAACAATGTTGAGAGTCCAGTGAGTAGTGAGTATTCCAAAAACATTTGATAAAAAAAATTATTTTTGCTAAAACTTAAAATGCCCCAATTGCTTACATTCGAAAATAGCATTGCTTCATCTCACATAGTTCACAGAATTATCCGGTAAAGTAGCATTCAAGCAATTACGTTAATCGCCCTTTCGTGTTTCATAAAGCAGCACGAAAGTTTCATCAAGCAATACCAGACAAGATCAAATAAAAGGGCAAACAACTGTTGACTGGAAACTCTCACTTTTTCAGGTCTTCACTTGCTTGTCTATGCATATACCTCCCAAACTCAATGAGACTCCGCTAATAGACTTTTGCCACGGAATGTACACAAGTGGCTTCCAAACTGAGATATGATATCTACAAGTCCTCCATAACCAGACACGGCTGTAACCTGGAAGGAAAAACCGTCAAATTCACTTAATTCTCCTACGTCAACAAGTACAGCTTGAAATTGCGCAAGTAATTCTAATTTAGATTGCATGAAGACGGTAAACGAGAAGCAATTTACATGTGTACAACCTGAAACAACGAAACAAAATGGATCTACATCATATGTTTTACCAGAGTCCGACGCACGATGTTTATAAATTCAGCAAACATTATTTACTTTTGTGTTCTTGTTTTGCCTATTGCCATTTTCATTTTCTTTGTAGATTCCAGCGAGGCAGGGGGCAGGGTAGGGTGGGGTGGGGTGGGGTGTCAGTATTAAGTATCTACTTTCTATACGGTATCAAGATATGTCCTTCAGAATTTAGGTTACTGCCAGAACTCATCTATCTCCAATTCTCGCAATACTCGTAATTCAATCTTTTAATAGTCAAACCAATAACAGGTAGTTATTCATGCACAGGAAATGACAGTCAGACAACTTTTTATATTTCTCACAAGATAATGGTTTCAATTGGCTCCAGGGGCCAGGTAGCATAAAACGCTGATATTTTAATCAGGTGACTAGGAAGAGTAACAAAATTAAAAGCTTGGGAAAGGAGGAAATATAGTACTGAAGTAAAAACTTACCCCAGAAGGATGCAAAGAAATGGAAAACACAGATTGAGGAGCACAATTTATCTGTGAAAGAATATCTCCTTTCATGTCAAATCGAGTAAGCAATGGTGCTGCCCCAACAGCCAAAATCTGAGGACATAACAAAAACCTTTTAAGATGAACGAGGCAAGTGCAAAAAATCAAGAATCAAACGAATTACATAAAAAATAAGAGAGAACAGTGCAAAAATCAAAGTTAGATGGGGGCTAAGTAGAGATTAGAGCACAAGAGTAAAAGAGCTCAAAAATCAGGAAATGAAATGCAGATGGAATGCATGAAAATTTAGGAATTGACTCCCAAAATTCCAAGTTCCTATCCCATAACAGAGGCGATAGATAGGAAGTCAAAACCAAAGCGTAAGTGTGCCAAAAATTATACATCTGGTTCATTTACAAAGAATATTTCAATAACTGAAAGCAGTCAAAAACCAAAAGTTAAATGAACTTTCTCTATAATTAATACTACAATAAGTTCATAGTTCATGAATCATTTTTGTGCTTTTACAAATTTCATTGCTTCAAATTCAAAACTACCAATCAACAGAGGAAAGGAGAGAGAATGAATTCATTACATACACATTATCTTTAAACAACAGACTTATTAACTGTAACACATGAGCAACTGATGCAAAAAGTGTAAGGAAATGAAAGAACTTACTTGATTATCATCAAATATAACATCTTGGATTGATGATTTTGTTCTGATTCTTGAAATACATTCATAAACTGGAAGATTCCATAGTGATAAAGACCGGCCCTTTCCACAAGCCTAATATAAAATCAGATCATCAAAGCAATGAAGCATGTATGTTAATGTTGGTGCATTTGCTCCAGCACACATATGTACTTATGAATCGCTTTTACACAATTTAATCACAAAATTACTAACGAATAAGTGAAGCAGCAGACAGTATGCTTGTTTGCATTCATGCATAGTTCACTGCATGGAGATTGATGGAGGTGGGGAGTCACAATGATTGGAGGCTGTGGAAGTGGGCCGCAAGATGCTGGGTTTTGCTTTTGGTGGAGGTGTCCTGTTCACTTGGAGGAGACATGGTAGAACGGTTTATTTAACTTTTTATTTTCCCCTATTCTTTGAGTTTCTTGGTTACTCTCTTTTTATTTATTTTTCCTTTTTACTATATATTTTTTTTGGGTCTTTCTTTTGCTTAATTTTCTATTTTTCATTCTCCTGTTTAACATTGAATTAACATGTTCTAATATTGCTGTCATACTGATTATTTTAGTTGGGTAAGTTGCACCAGGGATCCCAGAATCTAGGAAGTTTGTGACATTGGAGTCCCGAGACTTTGATTTTTAGCACCGAGTCCCAAACCTTTCAAACATCTGTGCCTAAAATCCTGGATTTCTGTCAGGATTTCATGACAGAAATCATTAGTTTAACCATTAAAAGGTCCAATATTGAGTAAATCAACATTGTACCTATAGTTTGACATAAAACAAATTAACAAAAAATAAATAAAATAAGAAGAAGAAAACAAAGAATAAATAAAACCAAAAACAATAAACAAAAAAAGAAAAGGGAAAGGTAAAAAAAATTGAAACACGCCCCAACTCCACCACCACTCAACGCAATACCAATACCACCCCTCCCCATGTAACCAAGGGCATGGTATAAAAAGGCGGTAGTGAGGCTCGCCTTGAGACCCGCCTTACCATGAGGCGTATGTAGTATGCCTCGAG
>CAIGRQ010222082.1:711-10729 GCA_903798375.1 Fraxinus sp. D2006-0159 | reverse complement strand
GAGCCCGAGCCGTGCGAGCCGCCGAGCCTTTTTGCCACCACTATAACAAATATACTTGTCTTCCGTCGACGAATATACAATAGATTCATAATTCACCCATTTTGCACCAAAACCCATTTTGGGAGGATTGATTTAAACGTACAATTCAATCTTCCTCTTTATTCTCCCTCCAATTTCAAACCCTAAAGCTCTTTCCCTTGTATCTGCTTTTCTATTCCCCCCACCCCCTTAGATTAAAACCTTTCTGAAATATAATCAAATTTGTAGATTGATCGGAGCTGACAATAATTCCAGACTTTTAGAATATTTTTTCTGGTTTTTTTAGGTTTTGGATTTTTTTGAATTTTGGTATTGCATATAAAGGGAAAAAGGATGAGTAGTGGGCAAAAGAAGAGAAATTTTCAGATAGAGGCTTTCAAGCATAAAGTGGTAGTGGATCCGAAGTATGCAGATAAAACATGGAGGATCCTGGAACACGCAATTCATGAGATTTACAATCATAACGCCAGTGGCCTTAGCTTTGAAGAGCTCTACAGGTTTTTGGTGTACTCCAGATTTTTTTAAAGTCAAAATAATTTAATTTAGTGCATTCATCGATGGAGTTAGTGATCTATGAACTTGATTTAACTGCCGTTACTTTTTTTTTAAAACAAAAATTAATTGTGGAAAAAGTTAACTCTTGCTTTATTGAAATTTAAGGTGGCATATGCAGCCCTGCTTAATTTCTGGATGGATTTTGATTATTTTAATTTTTTGATTTATTGAATTAGCAGCAGATGGGAGCAAGATATGCCTAGTGAAATCTAACATGTACCTAGTTTTTTATGTACTTGTTCAATCGAAATGCTAATTAAGCTTTCTTTGAGGAGGAATCTTGAGACGAATAAACATTAATGTTCGTAATTATAGGCATATGCTCTGTCAATTTTATGTAAACCATGATTTATAAGAATTTTGTTGTCGCTATCATTCCAATATTGTGCATCCATCAATATTTAAATGTTTTCAGATTCTCATGCTTCCCTTTCATTTGTTTCGCCTCTATGAACTGACATAGTACCTCTTATGGTAATATTCAGTGTAAAGATGACAAGGCATTTGAGTTTCGAAGCTGTAACTGATGCTTTTTTGCCAATTTGTTTTCTTCCATCGTGAGAAATCACTGTGACATCATGTCACCATGATATTCGGGTAACATATTCTGATATGTTGGGTCTTGGGTGCACATGCATAATAGGGTTCATACATATTATGGGATTTTTGTATTGCTCTTTGGAGTTTTTGTTGATAGCGTTGTCAGAATATGAAAAGGATGCTCGGTGACTTTTAGCTTGCTATGATAGTTTGGATTTTCCAATAAAATCATAGAATGTTTGTCTTGTGTTTTGATTATTTGTGCTTGGAAAAGAAAAAATAAAGTATTCGGTGGACGTATTTCTTTGACACGTTTAAGGGACCAAAAAGGAAAACAAAAAGAAAAAGGAATAAAACAAATGGAAAAGTCATGTCCTCTCTGATGCAATAGCCACTTGTATTTATCAAATCAAGACATGCCATTACCATCTTTGCCTTTTGTCATGGGATGACCTGCATGTATTCTGGTTTCCAAGGTAGCTGCTAGTTCAAATTTCTTAGTGGGTTGTCTCATATGTTTTATGTCTCATTGCTTGTAGAATGCTTTGTACTGCATAGGGCAGTGGTTCAAGCATTAAACTGTTAGCTATCTATCCTATACGACTCGATTTATAAGTTCTTAAACGTTAAATGCACGTTTTGAATTCAGCTATTCAAACTTACTTTATTTATTATCCTCACGTTCTTATGAACCACAACTTATAAGCACTTAAAAGCAAGCTCAAAGATTGAAGAACTAGTTTATTTGGCCAACCCATGTAATATTTTTGTTTAAAATGATTTCCATCATTTGCAGGAACAACTCATGTTTATCAATGTATAATAAAGGCATAAATTGTGAAGTGTGGAATAAGCCTCAAAATGAACAGTGTAAAAGTTTTTTTTTTTTTTTTAAGATTGTGAAATACGAATTTCACAACTATAAGTCTATGATCATGCATGTAGTGTCATATCAAACAGAAAAGACCATGAAAACTTATTAGAGCACCAGAATCACTGAATTAGATTATTCAATATCTCCATCTCAGTCCAGTGACTCTAGGAAAAAGACTAATGTTTTTTTATGTGACATTTTGGTGCCATAAGAATGGTGGGCTTGCATTTGGATCTATTGTGCTCATGTCCAAATCCGTGACTACTTTGGTTCACTGGTTCCCAGATGCTTCTTTTTCTGCTGATTGCATAACTCATTTTGTAATTTATAAATGTTGCTACTTGCTGATGCACTTTTTACATCAGGCACAAAATTGTCACAAGATTATTATTAGACCTTGTAGCTGATTGGCATTAATAACTGTAGTACTTTACATGCTGGGTTATCTTGATTGCCTGGGTGTTGCTTTTCAGAAATGAACTTCAGCATCCTTGAAAGCTATGGAACACTTCCTACATTAGAAATTCAACGTGCTTAGTTAAAATGAGAGTAGGCGAGTAAAGGAGGTTCTGCCATTACGACGGATTTAAGATAAATGCACAGATACATGTTCCTTACTATAAGAGTCTTTATCTGGTTCAATAGTTCTGCTAAAAAGTTGAACTGTGAAATAAAATCTAATTCAGGCGATTTTTTTTTCCTTGCCATCTTTTTTCCTGCCAAAATTGATTCACCCATCAATGTGAATTATGGAATATCCTTGGGATTTTACTTGTTTTGTGATTTCTTGTTATACTTTTTACTACTTGATAAGCTTAATTGTCGCCCTAAGTGCATTTGATGCAATGGGAATGTGTACTGTTGGTTGCCAATTGTCATATGCGGTTGGAAGATAGGTTAAAGAAAATGCAGGTGAAAAGACTACCAAGAAAGAAGAGAAAAGAGTATGTCAGCTGTACACCGAGCTAATGCTGTTTATGTTAAGAATGTATGTGAATGTCCGGAGAAATTCATTGTGCCAAGTGAAAGTGACTTTCTTAAATTAGTTACTGAACAAGTTTGAACTATATATTCCTGAAGATTGATGGGGTTAGTTGAGATAGTGATAATTTTGATCCTCCTAGTAGCAACAAGCTATTATTATTGCACATCTGAAACTGTTATTATGGAAATGCTGTTACACGACTCCTTCCCTGCTAGTTGGCTTGTTAGAGCTGCATTACTCAAATCTACATATAATATTTAGCAAAACACAGATCCTTTGCTGTTTTTGTATGATTAGACTAGTTCGTAGTAAAAGTACCTTCTGGTGGAAACTGGTGAACTTCACAAACATGATCGTATCACTGTAGCTTCTGTTTTTTCTGCAATGGAAACTCTAACATGATCATCTCATGACTATTGAGAACGAATTATTCTCAAGTAATACTGGCATTTACTCCACTTCCCTCTGATTTCATCAACTGGTCATGCTCTTGTTTTTTGGGTTTCCATGGCCACCAAATGCGTATCACTTGATTGGGTTGGTAAAAATTGCAGACTTATACCTGTTGGATTTGAAAGCTTTTGGAACTGCACGATGGATTAGAATTGCTCCCTCAAAAATGTTTGCAAGATATATATATATATAGTTGGAATGTGTCGGAGTGGTTGAGCTTGTGTTAAGATTCAGTTCTCATCATACACTTGTCATCACAAGCTAATAAGGAAATATATAATTTAGGGGTTGAGACTTTGCTAGTGCTCATCTTTACATGTTTATGTTTGAGGTTCTATAGAGTTTGTTCTTTGAGAACTTCCAATATCCTTAAGAATATATATAACAACAAATTTTGAAACAGTGAGATTTATATTTACACCTATTCAGTAAAATGAGAAAATGTGAAAGGAAAAAAAAAAGTGAAAAAAGAACGTTACCAATGTATATGCTTTTTGTGTGTTAAATGGTTTAACCCAAGAAAGAAACTAATACTTTTGTTTGTCAATGAGATCGACTGAGATTATGGAGATTGACGGAGATCACGATAATTGACAGAGATTATGACTTAACTTAATTATGTATATAATCGTATTTACCATATTTAGGTGATTACATTTACCATATTTAGATTGATACCTTAATTGTATAAAGTAATATTCTTCCTATATCATTGAAGAAATCCCAATGGAAAAATCATTTCGTCAAAAGTTTGTCATTGTTATGGTCATTCCTGCATATGGAATTTGAATTTCTGTGTTGAATGCATATGGATTTTCTGGTTTTCTTCCATCTCTAGATATCTTGCATACTTGAGACAACAATACTGTTCTCTCTCTCTCACTCTCTCAAAATTTGAGTATGTTGACTCTCACTGACATGGAAGTTTCTTGGATTCAGAAATGCTTACAACATGGTATTACATAAATTTGGGGAGAAACTGTATTCTGGACTTGTGTCTACAATGACGTTCCACCTGCAGGAGATGTCAAAATGTATAGAGGCTGCCCATGGTGGTTCTTTCCTAGAGGAGCTTAATGTGAAATGGACTGAGCACAATAAAGCACTGCTGATGATCCGTGACATACTAATGTACATGGACAGGACTTTCATCCCAGGCACTAATAGAACACCCGTTCATGAGCTTGGGCTAAATCTTTGGAGGGACAATGTAATTCACTCCCCAAAAATCCAGACAAGGCTTCTGAACACACTTCTTGAACTGATACTTGGAGAACGCACTGGTGAAGTTATTAACAGGGGACTGATGAGAAATATTATTAAAATGCTAATGGATTTGGGACCTACAGTCTACTATGATGATTTCGAGAAACCTTTTCTAGAAGTTTCTGCCGATTTCTATAGGGCAGAGTCCCAGGAATTTATTGAGTGCAGTGATTGTGGGGACTACCTAAAGAAAGCTGAACGACGTCTAAATGAAGAAATAGAGAGGGTGTCACACTACTTGGATGCAAAAAGTGAAGCCAAGATAACTAATGTTGTGGAGAAAGAGATGATTGCCAACCACATGCTTAGACTAGTTCACATGGCGAATTCAGGCTTGGTAAAGATGCTTCTTGATGATAAGTTTGAAGATTTAGGAAGAATGTACAACTTATTTCGCCGGGTACCTAATGGTCTCTCTACAATTAGAGATGTAATGACGTCTCACATTAGAGAGACTGGCAAACAACTTGTTACCGATCCTGAGAAATCAAAGAATCCTGTGGAGTTTGTTGACTGCCTCCTTGCTGAAAGGGATAAGTATGACAAGATCATAATCTCAGCCTTCAACAATGACAAGACCTTCCAGAACGCCTTGAACTCTTCTTTTGAATATTTCATCAATTTGAATCCTCGTTCTCCTGAGTACATATCATTGTTTGTAGATGATAAACTGCGCAAAGGTCTGAAGGGGGTCAAAGAGGAGGACATCGAGATTATTCTTGACAAGGTGATGATGTTGTTTCGTTACCTGCAGGAGAAAGACGTTTTTGAGAAATACTATAAACAACATTTGGCCAAGCGACTCCTGTCTGGAAAAACGGTATCTGATGATGCCGAGAGAAGTCTGATTGTTAAACTGAAGACTGAATGTGGGTATCAGTTTACTTCCAAATTAGAAGGCATGTTTACTGATATGAAGACATCTCAGGACACTATGCAAGGCTTCAATGCAGCCTTTGGCCCCGAGCTAGGAAATGGCCCTACACTGGTCGTTCAGGTTCTGACAACAGGGTCTTGGCCAACTCAACCCAGTGTTACTTGCAACCTTCCAGCCGAAATGTCAGCTCTTTGTGAGAAGTTTCGATCATATTACCTTGGGACCCACACGGGTCGAAGATTGTCCTGGCAAACAAATATGGGCACGGCTGACTTAAGAGCAACATTTGGTAACAGCCAGAAGTATGAGTTGAATCTTTCGACACATCAAATGTGTGTCCTAATGCTGTTTAACAATGCTGATTCTCTTGGCTACAAGGAGATTGAGCAGGCCACTGAGATTCCTTCTTCTGATTTAAAAAGATGCCTTCAGTCCTTGGCCTGTGTTAAAGGGAAAAACGTTCTTCGTAAAGAACCCATGAGCAAAGATATTGGAGAAGATGATTCATTTTCTGTCAACGACAAATTCACTAGCAAACTTCGTAAGGTGAAGATAGGAACTGTAGTTGCACAAAAAGAATCTGAGCCTGAGAAGCAAGAGACGAGGCAGAGGGTGGAGGAGGACAGGAAGCCCCAGATTGAGGCTGCAATTGTAAGAATTATGAAATCTCGTAGGGTACTGGATCATAACAATATCATTGCTGAGGTTACAAAGCAATTGCAATCTCGTTTTCTTGCCAACCCTGGAGAAATTAAGAAACGTATCGAGTCTCTTATCGAGCGAGATTTCTTGGAGAGGGATAATGCTGATAGACGATTGTATCGTTATCTTGCCTGAAGAAATAATTCAGGGCATACTAGTTTTTCGGTTTAGTTTTTACAGTGGAAGTGTACCTGATCAGCCATTCTAGACCTTGGTTTTTATTTCTCCAAAGCTTATTTTCTCTTCAATTGAAATTTCCATCTATTTCTTCTCTACACTGTTGTTTGATTAGCGCACACAAACCAGTTCGGGTATCATTTGCTTATTGGAATGTGTTTTCACATTCTACCCCCTTGCACTCCGTAATAGTCTTGGTCTATTACAGGTTTTCTTCTTTGCCTGTTTAAAATTTTAGACGAGATCGCATCCAATATTGTATTACATCACTCCAATGTCCCTGGTACCTAATTTATTTTTATCATGAATCAAAGGTAGCTAAAAAATCACAATGATATAATCATCATACAGTGTGAGTGAACTTCTACATCTTGGACATAGAGTTATGTAAAATCAGCTTGACTCTTGATAGCACAATTAAACTAGGAAGCAAACCGATCCAAAACCTACTCAAACAGGTTATCAAACTGCTCAAAGAAATAAATGCTTTCCAAAGCCTCCATGAAAAATCCACTCTATTATTTATTTGTCTCGAAACACTTCAGTGCAAAAACAACTAATTATACAGCAATATATAATACAGGTAAAGATAGGGATAAATATACACATTTCTCAGGTAATCATGCCAAAAAAAAAAAGAGAGATACATATATAGCGGTACACTTTTTATTACAGATAATGAACATTTTAATCAGTTCTCCTTGCAATCTTTAGTAGGCCGAGCTTCAAAACCTCCACCAGTTCTCTTCTCAAGCGAATACGGCATATAAGTACCAAGAATTCTATCCCATGTCACAAAGAAAGGCTGTGAATAATTATATTTGTTCCCATAGAGTTGATGATGAATATCATGATATGCAGAGTTGTTTTGGAAGAAAAAGTGGAATAGATTCCCGGGTAGCCACAGTCCGCAGTGGTCATCGACTGTCTTGATAGTAGCGAAGGAGAAAAAGAAGATAGAAGCTCGAGGAGACATGCCGGAGAGGAGAAAGGATAGAGCTCCACCAATGGTGTCAAGAAGTAGCCCCTCTAATGGGTGGTTGTACAATGCTCCGAAAGCATAGGGTACGACTAGCCTGTGGTGTCGAGAATGGATATGGCGGTACAGAAATTTGTTTGCATGCATATACCGGTGCATGAAATATTGCCATGTGTCTAAAATCAACATTGCAACTATAATTTGTCTAAGGAGAACAATAAGAGAAGCTGGTTGAGCTTGTGCACCTTCGCTGTCATTTCCTGTAACCTACATGGCAAGAAGAGTGATTTTTATGGCATAAGTCAGCACATAAACTTAGAATAAAAGATAAAATGTTTAAGCCGAGCTTTCACATATGATATGACAGTATCAACATAAAATTTGAAAGGAAAGGTAAAATGTTTAAACTGAGTTTTCATATAACAGTATCAACAAGAAAAATCGGAAGAAAAGGAAAAATGTTTAAACCAAGATTTTCCAGTTTAACATTATCAACATGAATATTTGGGAAAACAAGATAAAATATTTAAACCGAGTTTTTAGGTTTGATATTAACAGTATCAGCATGACGAGATCCCAAAGAATATTTAAACCGAGTGTTCAAATTTGATATAACAGTATCCACATAAAATTTGAAAGAATAGGTAAAATGTTTAAAGTGAGTTTTCACATAACAGTATCGACACGAAAATTCGGAAAAAAGGTAAAATGTTTAAACTAAAATTTTTCCAGTTCAACAGCATGAACACGAAAATACGGGAAAACAAGATGAAATATTTAAACCGAGTTTTTAGTTTTGATATTAACAGTATCGGCATGAAGACATACCAAAAAATCAAATGTTGGAAACATATTGAACTAACTCCCAACAAGAATTAAAACAGCTGCGCCTAAATATGAACCTAAACAAAGTCAAAGGATAGGCCGATTTATTTAATTCAATCACTTAAATATCCTTAATAACAAGGCAAAAATACTTCAAAAAACACATAAGTTGTATATTAATCCATTTCTATAACTATTTTCACTTATTATTATTATTTTTTTTTTTTTTTTTTTGTAAATGATAAAATAACTTCAACAAACATTGTCCCTCTTGGATAGAAGACACAGAGCAATAAATATCATTTATATCATAAAGTTAAATGAAATATAGAACACAATGGAACAATTTTACCATGATGTCACATCTTATAGCTGAAAACATCTTCAATTTCTTCCACGTGCGTTTTGCTTAAAAGTGAGCGACAATTATACTCAGATCCTTGGTCAAGATTGGTATGCCACCATTAAAAGCAGTTTTCCGAAGAGATAAAAAATTCAATTTTAAGACATAAATACAACTTGCTATAAAATCCATGTTGTGCTACACTGCCAGCCTTTATACCGCAAAAAAATAGAAAAGGTATGGTTTTGTGCTTTTCAACAGTTTGCGCAGATCCTAGTACGCGTCCACATAAAAAGAAAGGAGTTGATGCAACTACAGAACACATTCATCTTCATTACCTGCGTATAGCATCTTTGCTTAACTTGTTGATTCCCTTTACTTAAATTCGTTTTAAACCCGGAAAATTTCTTCGACCATTTAATAAAACATGACATTTACAGTTATTTCCCCCAAATACTCTACATGTCAATTAAGAGGAATGGAAACTTCAGCTTATGCAGTTAATCGAATAAAGAAAATCTAAAGTTTTCCTTCTTGTTCATAACTCATAAGTGCAGTTACATATCGACAACTGTAAATTTAGTGATGAGTCATCTACTTTAACGTCTTTAGGAATGATTTCATTCCCTATTAAATCAAGAACTAAGAAACCCCAAATATGCGTGATAACAAACTTTCAAGGTCTAGTATTTAAACTATTGAAAACATGCATTACATTTGACAATAAATCAAACGATTTGGGAATGTCAACTCCAATCTCCATATTCTAAACTTGTACAACTTTCTACCACCTAGACTTGCCTTTTATGGTATACTATCTAGGTCATAAAATAGCACCTTCTAAGAACCAAACACAACTAACACAAACATCGACAACAATATGCTAGCAACACATTAGCATTATTTCTAATGAGCTTGAATTGACTATATGAATCCTTTTTCTGCTACTCAGCTCATTACTCTGAAAGGGCCGATAGATTTTAAAAAATATACCTGTTTCAGTTCTCATCAGTCACCAATTCCCAAATCGTTCTAAGGGTATACATATTCATGGGAAAACCTTAAAATACAATCAACTAGGTTATCCCTGCATAATAGACAATTCTTGATCACACCATAAACAAGAAACATACTTATATTTTCCCCAAAAAGAAACGTATTTCTCTCATATAATCATTAACTACACACAATAAAAGTTCTGCAACAAGAACCCAATTAAGTGACAGAAATTAAACACCAGGTCAACTTCACAACATTTGCCATACCTTTACTATTCAGGAGGAAATTTCTTACCGTACATAGTACGAGTCCTGATATACTTATACAATACGCATACTCATATATATTCATACCCACAGAGCACACGTATTTCTACTCTTCCGGGAAAAAAAAAAAAAAAAAAA
>CAIGRQ010222075.1:0-26154 GCA_903798375.1 Fraxinus sp. D2006-0159 | reverse complement strand
CTCGTGGGCTCGGCTCGTCTACGGACGGGTGAGCTCGGCTCGGGCTCGTGCTCGTCTTTTGACGAGCCCGAGCGGCCCGTGGATCGCTACAGTACGAGCCGAGCGGGCGAGCCGACGAGCTACTCGGCCCGATTGCCACCTCTATCACGAGTACTGGTGCAGTGGTGCTAGAGTCCTCGGGTCTTCCATGTGATGTATTATTCACTTCTGTTGAGGAGCTAATTCATTGTGTTAGGTGAGCTATTGGACACGGAAATCTTGAAAGTCTCTCTTCAGACAGGATGAATAAGGGTTGACATCTTGATAAAAAATTAACTTTTCAAGGTCAAATGGATGGAAATCGTGAAAATGACCATTTTTGCAAATAAACCGTATATTGAGGATGTCCATGCCAAGAAGAAAGCATTACGGCCAAAACTGCACATAGGCCATGGGTTAAAGACCATTCGCCTCAACATCCCTTTTGAATTTGACCTATATTTAAAATCTTCATTTAACACTCCCACCCATTTTTCATTTAATATTATTGTTTCTATTTTTTAAATATGACATAAGAATAAATTTAGAAGCACATAAAAAATAAAATAAAATAAGAAATAGTCGGGTAGGTTTGGATGGGACAACACGAGACATTTTACCATTCCTATACCTTGTGCTCAGCCGGGGTCAGGAAGCATTAAAATAATAACAAATAAATAAACCTTGTATATGCACATTTCTAATTTTGTATATTGGTTTGAGAACGACAGTATTTGTCATCTTACGTACTAGGGGGATTCACATAAATTGACGTTACAATTGAAAGTCTATGAAAGAGTGCTACACTATTGTATGACCAGATTTAGTGTTACTACTTTTTTTTGTTTATCAATGTGCGCTTATGAATTGTTTTGTCGTGCATATTAGGTGTATGCTTGGATCAGATTAAAATCAGATTTTAGTCAAACAATCAATATCATTCACATCTTTTATGGGTCCCACATCTTTTCAATCACACATCTCAAAAACTTCTATCATAATCCACTAAAAATTTGTTTTTAATTCACACCGAACACCCCTTAGATGTCATTACGACATTACCAAAGAAGAAAAAAAAAAATCTAAAATCTTGTTTAATGCGAGAATAAACCTGATATGACCATTAATCTTTCCTTAAAATAATTAAGTCCCATAATTGTAGCTAACATGATGATTAATTTTCTTATGATGAGATTATTTGTCTCCCTTAGCCGTCTAAGTTCACTGTGAGCAAATTTAGGTTGCCAGGCTGACAAAATGTGCTTTGCAGCAAGAACTACAGCACTTGGGCAAAGATTTTTACTGTTGATGTGACCAAAAGACACATAATAATAGGTATACTTTTGTTGGCCAAAAATGTAGAAAAAAGTTGGACCACGTTTGGACTAATTAAACTGGTGAAATGATCTTACAAGTGACCAAGAGAAGAAGTTGCAGCATCAATTCAGAAGGGAAGAAGCTTGAATGCTAAAAGGAAATTGGATCTAGACTTTAAGAGCACGTCTAGTACTCAATACTAAAAAATAACCTCGGAAATAATTTTAAATATTTTACCTTTTCAATCACCTTCAACGTTGTTCATTTCAAAGTTTCAAAGTTTCAAGGAGTGTTAACTTTTAAGCTGTATTTTGACTACTTTGTTAGGCTTGAGTTTGAATCTTGCCACACTCATTTATAAATCTAGTAATTCTATTATGCCTTCTAATCCAGAAATGAGTTTACTATACAAGTCAGATGATACGTTGAAGACATTATTTAAGTAAATATAAGCGTTGTCTCTCTATAATAACTTAAGTTTTGATATGAGATGACTATATAATATCATAGTCCAAAATTTCAAGATTGCTTTTCTCTAATGACATACCATCTTGGGATGATATATTAAGGTTATAATTTTACATTGCCTAAACATAAAAACAATTATGACGTCATTATTCCTGTGAAGAACATTGAACTTCTACGACAGAACCCAAAAAGGATGTGGTTATTGCTCTTTTTAGCCAATCAAGTCTATATGAATCTTGTTAATACTTGCCAAGTTATGTTTATAGTTCTATTTTTCTAGGTATATGGATATCAATTTCATAATTTATGTTTAGCTATTCATTCCATTGTTGGAGGATTATTCCATACCCAACCTGTAGAACTAAGATAATCTTTGTAAGACTTTGGCAGACTGATTCAATGAATGAAACTCATATTTTGATGCTCGTAGTTGTTCTCTTTTGTCACGAGGTCCAGGTCCGGGGATTAGGTTTTGAAGGCAGATTTAGCCTCTGTTTGTCATCCATTTTTTCAAACATTGTTTGCTACAGTAAACAATATCCACTACATATTCACTCAATAAAATATTCTATACACAAACCAATAAAATTACTTTACTTTTCAACTATACATTCTCCAAAAACTATTCAGAACTCTATTTCTTCCCTCAAAATGGGAGACAAATAGGTCATTTCCTACTAAAAAAGACTCAACAATACAATAAATATAAGTTCTTTCATAAATCAATGTAACGGCACATGCTATAAGTGAATTTCTCAAACAAATTAATTGAACTTTTGGTACAATCCCTGAATTATAAAGCAACTAAAAATTGCTATACGAATCAATACAAAATCGTTTATAAGTTAAAACTAAAATGAAACTAATAGGTTAACAAGCAAAATAAGCTCTAGATGAGCTTAACACTACAAGTTAATCTTCAATTAGTTATTTTACTCTTATTTCCAACACGAGCCAATCCGAGCTGTTTGAGACTATATAGAGACCCTGTTTGAACAACATTAAAATTTTCATTTTCATTCTTGTATTCATTTTCAACCACACATTCTTCAATAAAATAATATTTTCCATCACATCAATAAATTTTCCTTCTTTTTCAAATATACATTGACCATCAATCTACTATTCTATAATACATTCTTCCAAAATAATGTGGCTCAAACACAAGTTTCAGCTAAGTACGTAGCTTTCGAGCTTAAAATTAGTTTTGACACATTTTCATATACATGTGGACTTACATGAAAAGAAACATATATATCTTCTGCAACCAACACGATTTACTTAAATTTAAATTTATTTTGGTGTTTTCCCAAAGCATATTGTTCATAATTACATTCACAATTTTAGAGTTCAAAATAGTTGATGTCTATAATGTGTACGCAGTTAGATTGTTGCATTGTATAATATCAAATATGCAGTTGGGAAAAGCATTGAACATGCTTTAAATTAACCAGAAAAAGTGGATGAAGTATACAGCACGAAAATCCGTTTCATAAATGATCACAAAATGAAGGAGACAAAACATAAATAGAAGTAGAAATCCCAAGATTTAAACATAATTTTAAGCTATTTTCTTCCCCTCCCATCTTCTCTTTCAATATGTAAGCTTTTTATATATTCTAGTTTTCAATATACTGAGGTTTGTGAATATATGTGTGTTTGCTCAAAGAAACACGAGTGCGGAATTTTTTACATGAAAATAAACAAATCACACAGCACATCAAAGTAGCTGCCTTGAAATTAGGCTTATTTTACAGTTCCTAGTCTTGCCAAAGGAGCAGACTATAATAGAGAAAATCCTAAACAATTACTTATCATAAGGCCATTCTGCTGGCTCAAACTTCAGAAAGACAGAAACCGATGTTCAGGCAGTAATTAATCACACACAGAGCAAACCCTACAAACCCTAACCTAGTTTCAAACAGCACAAACATTTCATACCCTTTCTACATGTAGCAGAAATCAGACACAACCATGAAAGAACATTACACCATAGTCGTAAAAAAGTCTCATTACTTATCTCCAAACAGGTAACCGAGTGACGAATCTCCACCTGGTACGGACTTAACTTTTGTGGATGGACGACCCTAGCACACAATGATCCGTGTTAATTCAAATACGGAAATAATCACAAAAAATGTGGAATTTCGCAATATCGCAGAGAATATGGAAATATTTAAGAAGAAGAAAGTTTGATTAAATTTCTTTTGGCTCGGAGTACCCTAATTTATTCTTCAAGCTTTTTAGCCTAAAGAAGAAAGACCACTTTATTTAAATCTCACTTGGTAGATCGGATTCCATGGAGTATAAAGACTCAAGGATTGGTGAGTACGATCTTTTTCTCTCCAAATCAAAGAATTTGCTTACAAATTATGATTATCCGAAGGGTGGCAACAAGGGTTCAACGAGAAAGAACTATAAGCTTTTTGTGTACATAAAAAATTAACTCACAGTGATGAAATTTCCTGAATTCTGACCCTGGATCCTTTTGTAGTTGTTGGATTCTCCTTTTTGTTCTTTAGGAGGAGGATTTTCTGGTGGCTTTTCGTCGATATCGATTCCATAAGGCGGTGTACAAGCAGTGGGTGGTGCCAGTGGTGCATTGCTTTTTTGCTTATCATCAGAACCAAACAGGTAGCCTAAGGAACTCTGGCCACCACCATAACTTTCACCTCTTTTCATGGTTGCTCCTTGGTATCTATTTCTTATCAGGTGCAAGAACAGGGAGGAGAAAATGAAGAGAGACCTCAAGTATATGTATTATGAAAATGACTTTACATGTTACAACATCCGGAGTTCATTTATTTAAATTTTTTCTTCAATATGTCGTCTCATCGTATAGATTGCTTTTAAAAAAAAATTGATATGTTTGCAATTTTCATAAATAGGTGGCTACACATGATACTTAAACTTGTGACTTTGCGTACTCAATATCTCGTTGAATCACCTCAAAAGTTTAAGACATTAGAGATGAGAAAAATTTATGCAATTAAAATATATTTTCAACAAAAAAAAGTAGGGTTTTTTTACTTTTGTCTCTTCAGATGCTGATGCAATGTCATATTTAATTGGCCATCCAACAGATTTTAAACACAGTTTCACTAATTTAAACAGTGAAATATTTGATATCTGTATAAGAAGTATCCAATGCCATTGTGGGGGTTAAATGCACAGTCATATACTTTAGATGGTACGTACTAATCTCGCACCGAGAAAATATGCGGAATGACATTAGGGCTCCAAAATAATTGTAAGAGGGAGGACCAAGGAAATAAATATTAGATAAAGGCACCAATTTAAGGGAATCTAGGACATGAGTGATGAGTTGGGACGGAAAGGAAGTTAGGGAAAGGGAATCATTTGATAAGAGTAACGCTATTCATTTCCGCTGGTGATAAGTACTAATTTAGGTGACAATTACATGACTTAAATGTATATTCATTTAAATGTAAAGTTACGTACGTAACTCCTTTAATTGAACATATAAAGTGTAGCTAGCTGGTGTTAGATCTTTGATAAATATAATGCAATTAGAAAGAGGAATTAGAGTTGGGGAATAAAAAGAAAACATAGGAGGGCCTATTTATGAATATGCACCAGTTGCATACATGAAACTGAGAGCGAAGAGCAGCAAGCCAAAAGAGTGTTCGCGTGAGAGAGAAAGCACGTGTGGGAGTGTGCATTGAATGTTATAATTTTCTATAGAATAATTGCACACGAGGACGAGTACGAAGAGACCATCGGAGTATAGAGAGATATACTGGGGTATTGAGAGAGAAAGTTGTGTCAAAAGAAACTAGAAAAAAGGTAAGCGCGCCAGCGTGTGGCGTACATGGAGCGCTATAGCTTTATGTACGAAGATGTCCAGAGAGAAGAATACACTGTATTGTGATATTTTTTGAATTAATTGACTCTTCTTCTCCAGTTGTCATGGTTGAATCATGTTGTATTTCTCCCTGTAGCTTGCTTTTTTTCATTTTTCATTTCCACTGTGTTTGCTATGCGTTTTGGGTAGATCTTTTTACAAATGTTGCTGAAAGATATGATTTAATGAAGTTCACATTTTGTTTTTCAAAAAAGAAAAAAGCTGTTTTTTGTCTATCTAAATATGCTTTAAATCATTGAGAAATTGCAGAGAGAGTTTATTAATCTTAGTTCATTTAAATCATTCATGTGCAAAGCTACAATTTTACATGATTACAAGAAATTGTAATCTTAGTGCATATAAAAATTTGTAAGATCTGTGATCTTCTTTTAACACATGAAAGTATGTTGTTTAAATGTCAAATCAGTGTGTCTTTCAAGCATTCTAGCCACATATGAGAATTCAGTTTTAGGGTTGATAGATTGTGTCAGTAGTTCTTATTAACCATTTCACAGGTAAATTGTTTCCATCAAAAAACTAAAAACTGAGAAAAATTATAAAATCATTAATTTGTCCAATCACAGGAAATTGATTTTAAATACTTAGAAGACACAAGACATTAACAAGGGTGTGTTCGGTCTAACTCAAAATCCAATTAAAATTGAAAATATAGCCGTTATTGGGTCCCACCCGTCTAATAAAAGTCAATAATAACTGCTAATTTTTCAATTTAAATCCGATTTTAATCTCTACCAAACACCCCCTAAATTGATGGGTTAAGTATTGGTGGTGTCTCATCCCAAGTAAAGGCACAAGGAAAAGTAGTATTTTACCTAAAAAAGAGAGGAATAGTGGCTTTATGTATATGAAAGAGATTAGAATTTTCTATTTTGAATTATGGAAGATTTAACAGTAAGTCCTGAAATCTCAGTAAAATGTTGGCAATTACCTTGGCCAAGTTTCTACCTTTGCTGTTAAGATTTGTCAATTGTCCTCCACTTTTTATTGCCTAATTATTTCTTTTGTTTGACTAAGTACTTAGGTAATTGTTAAGATTGGACTTGGTATTTTCCTATACTGAATAAGAATTGGATTTTTATTATTTTACATAAGATATGATTTAATTTTCCTAACTGTAATAAGATTTTTATGTCCCACGTCGAATACAATTTGTTCGTCTCTCACTTTTTTGCTCCTATAAAAGACGTTAATTTTCTCTTTGCATTTCATTTATCCCATGTTTGAAATAGTCATAGGAAAGTCTTGGATGTGAGATATGGGATCCTTTAATGTCACACTAGTTTTAATATTTTGGAATCTACTTTGAGGAGTGTGATACAATTATTATGCGAGTGGAATAAGTTTTCACAATGTAATTTACTTTTATAGCCCCGTTTCTTTGTTCTTCTTGATATTTTTTCGGAGGAGGACCATACTAGGTGAATCAAGGAATTGACTCGATATTTTTTTAGATGAGGATGTTGTGGGTAACTAAAAAACTGCAAACTCGTCAAATTGAATTGAACCTGTGATTTTGTGGTTTCACGTGGAACCTAAATTGTTTGAAAATGTTTCGTTTAAGTTTCAATAGTTAAAAAATATCTCTTGAAACAAAATCAAACCGTTCACCTATTTTTTGAAACAAAAAATTAATTATTTTACTCAAAATATAATGTTTATTAGTTCAATTTATACTTCAAAAAATTATTTACTAGACGACTTCTATTATTTATATTTTTGGGGAGATAATGATTCATTATAGTATTTTTCTCATCAATTTCAGGAATAATGAACTTGCAAAATTAAAATTTATAGTTGAATTTTGTATTAATTTAAATCTTTGTTAAGACAAATCTATAGTATTTTAACGTTTGTTTTGAAGATTTCAATGTAAATATTGAAATTTTATATCATACCAATATATTTATTTTTGACTTGTTCAAAAGATGTTACTTTGTATCACTAAAAACGTGGTTTGAAACCAAATCAAACAAAAATGGTTTGGTTTGAATAATGAAATGATTTGATAATTTGATTTGAAAACAATTCAAAAAGCACTCAAACCCTACTGTGTTCGTACTACTACAGGATGAATACAAAAAGAGATGTATTTCTCTAATGACATAATTTGCATCTTCAAGTTCCTGTGCTGAAAGTATAAGATTCGCTTAAGTGTAAATTTATCAAAAAAAAACTTATTTCTGTTAAAGATATTAAAATATTTTTTTTAATAATAATCTATGTGATTATGATCATTTCAATAATTTATACAATCTTTCGTATTTTTGTATTTATTTGTCCAACATAATTCTTATTTTTAATAATAATCTATGTGATTTATGATCATTTCAATAATTTATACTATCTAATTTTTGTCTTTATTTATGCAAAGTAATTCTTTTTGTAATACGTTAATAGGAACAAAAATTATTCACTTCTCAGCGTTCTATATTAGTAATATCCAATTTATACTTTTTAAAAATTGATATTTTCTTTTCCATTTTTGACAAATTTGATTTCTTTTTCTTGTATTGATTAAATGGATAATTCATCTGACAACAAGATAAAGGGTTAAAACTCATAACTACAAAATTATTCAATTTAAAGCCGCTAATTGAGAAGTTTCTTTGCTATATAGACCATGCGATACTTTTCCGGATGAACTAAAGAAATTTTTAAATCGGTGTACATACCAAAATCCTCATGTTTAAGAATAACAAATCAGTGAATCACACTTTACATTTTTAATTATTTTGTTATTTTAATAAATTATTATTATATTCATCATCCTTTTTTTCTGTTTCTCTTTCATCTATGTTAACATATTTTTTCATTTCGCAAGTTTTGAATAAAATTATATAAATTTTAAAAAATATTTATATATGTATTCTATTTTATTCAGCTTCCTTGCAGATAAGAGAAGAACAAGAATTAATAAAAACTATAAAAAAAAGTTCAGGTTCCAAAATGCTATAAAGCTAAATTTTAACTTAAAAACGAATAATAATTAATTTTAAGCTGCAAAATAATAAATAGTATGAAAATTTATTTTAAATGATTTTTGTAATTTTTTAAATAATAAACACAATTTTTCGCTAGAATATAACAAGTACGAATTTACAATGCTGGGAAACATGAAATAATTAAAGGAGGTTTTTCTATATTTTAATATGTTACTAATATTAAATAAGGTGAAACTCAAGAGAAATGAATATTAATAGTTTTTTTAACAAAAAATGTTCAATAAAATGATTCAAATAATTAAATTTTGAAGAAAGATAAAATAATGAAAGAAATAGTATGTAAATTGTTACATGATTGTATCCTTTCGAGCTTGTACGTATATTATAAATTTTCCAAAGATATAATGTATGATGAGATTGGGAAAAACTAAAAGCAAAACCATTGGATATATTAGGTGTCTGACAAAATTGTATATCTTATTGCCAATGAAACAAATGCTCTTGTATGTGTTAGGGATATTGTGAGAGTTGTGTTTCTCAAAACACTATTGGACTGGTGCTATGTCATTTGTATTATCTGATTAATATTCTAACTTAAGCTGCTTAAGTGGTAACCACTTATTGGTAGCTTGGTTATCACTCGGATTGTGCTAGTTTGGGATTAATGGAAACCGTTGGATGGAATCACAGGCTGAGATCTAATTTTGGAGAAAATATCGTCCTTTGGGCTACTATTGGAGAATTCATTCTTTTGGACTCTTCGTTTTCTCTCCCTTTGGCTCCTTTGTGTAGGGTCTGTACTTTCTTCTTCTTGAGATGTCCTCTGTAATAAATCTAGCTAGTGTTGAGGTGATCTTGTGTATTCTTTAGGCCTGAAATAGTGGCTGGTTTTGTATAGATTTGTCTCTAAGTGGTTGAGTTAGATTTGTGGAGTCGAACATTTTGATTTTGGTAGATCTTTAGATTGATGACCGAACTCTGGTTCTCAGTCATTCTTGTTGTAACGATTCTCTCTTTGGAAGACGATTTGCACTAGTGGAATGGATTGTTCCTGAACCCTCCGATTAGGCCATTTGGCTGAACAGGGTCAACAAGTTTTTGGTGTTCTTGTTATTGTTTTTGCTATTTCTTCGTTTATGCTTTAAGTATACGTATTGTGAAGTGTTTTCTAAGAAATACCCAACAGATATGAACTTATTTACAGATTCACACTCAGAATTATCCTTTGAGAAATATCAAAAAAGAATGTGAAATAAAATAGAAAATTACAACAATAATATGAATACAAGAACTTACATCGAAGATATGATTGCAATCACACAATATCTCGGACAATCAAGAACCCTCAAGAACTTCCTCAAACCAAGAGACAAAATAATAACTAATTCGAGAAATATGAAGAAAAATGTTAATAATTTTCCCTTATCTCACTTATTCTTGGAGCTTTTATTATTTTGTGCAACTCTTTTTCAACAGTTAGACATTCCTTATATACTCTTGGATGTCTCCTTTTTAATTTCTATTCGATGAAAGTAAATAAAATCTCTCTCATGAGAAAGGAATCCCAAAATGGAGGACTTTGGAGTTGTATGAAATGAAAAATGTACCTAACATAGTTTTCATCCTTCGAAAGTTGATGCATTTGAAGTATAAAGATGGAACTCTCGTTTCACTCAATTTGAAGAATATTAATTAGTTAATATGAATACATATCCATGTTAAGTAATTAGGGTTTGGATTAGTTGATTCTCTTAGTAAGCATGATCTAAAAGCATTCTTACTTTGAAAAT
Organism: Fraxinus sp. D2006-0159; assembly: GCA_903798375.1. Lineage (NCBI taxonomy): Eukaryota > Viridiplantae > Streptophyta > Magnoliopsida > Lamiales > Oleaceae > Fraxinus > Fraxinus sp. D2006-0159. Next base: position 15,733 of record CAIGRQ010222075.1, on the reverse strand, counting down.
GGAAGAGACAAGATGTTGAATAAATAAAATATAGAAGGATCAATGCCTAATAGCGCAAATCAGGCTAGTTATTAAGAGGCAAAGTAGAAAAAAAGAAGAAGCAAGAACTTGAAGAATGGTGATGTTAATTACCACATCACAAGAAAAACACGTGACCTAAAATTTTGAAACTTCGATGGGAACGAATATAGAATTAGGTGTGATCATCTTGTTCTAATGGGAACGAATTTGTTGTAACCATTAATTTATTAGTGAAAGATTACGTTTTGAAAATGGGATCTAGATCTGATGCCAGTCGGCATGGAATTTTTTCCTGCTTATTGGTTTCTTAATATTTTATTGTTCGAACGCACTCATTTAATTACACAAAGAAGAGAAGAGATTAATTTATTCCACCTAAGATAATTTTGACTATCTAAATTAACCACTTTTTCCCTCGACATCAAGTAATAGATTAAAACAAGATTCCTTTCAAGATAATTATATCAGGGATAACTTTGCAAGAAAGAATTCCAACTTGATTAAGATGTGACGATTGACGTGTGATTTAACTATCATCAATCACAAATGGCTTTTGTGGTTGATGTCTAACCACAAATTAATTATTTTACGAACCAAAAAAAGTTGATTAGATAGTGGGATTAAACATGACAAGCCATTACTTTAAAGACGTCAAAAGGCAAGAATATATATAGTTTGATTGATCTGGTATACACATCAGCAGATTATTCCCTGCAGGAATTCCACAAGAAAGTAAGCTCCACAATATAAATCTTATTTCTGGTAGGAAGGAAGCTTGTAGGGCAAAGTTCTTTCTTCTGTCAAGAGATTTCTATTACTTTTATAGTATTATTTGTTACTTTCATAATATAGAAAGGGTCATTCTGATTTTGCTATTTATGGACAGATAAATTAAGAAATTTCTTATTCGTCTGGGATATATTGTCTCGCATTATATTTCGTTTCTATTTTCTAATAGGGTATTGGAACTGTCGTCTACATATAGAATAAGTCATCCTATATCAAAAGAGAGAGTCGCCTTTTACTTAATTTCTGTATTATTTTCGGTTGTTATAATTATATATATTCTTATTTCTTACTTTTACAAATATTAGTATTCTTATAGTCAGGCTCTAGAAAAATCTATACAAATTCTTTTGGGGTGCGTTTGATTGCGACTATGGAAACAAAATGAATTGCCTAAATCTTATCTGTATGGAAATTTATTAATTAAATGTGTTTGATTNTTATTAATTAAATGTGTTTGATTGATTTAGTTTTCAACCTAAAAAATATTATGATTGTCCATTTTTTATTGGTGTATAGTTGAGAGATGTGATAAATGAGATTGAGAAAGAGCGACTGAATTATCTGAAAAATAAAAATCACTCATCTTTAAAGAAAATGCTGTCATTGGAAAAAAAAAATGTCAATTAAACATCCCAACAGTGAGAATATGGGTGGAAAAATGATATTTTTCATGAGAAATAAAGTCAATCAAACACACTTTTGTTTGGTACACATTTTGGGAGTAAGAATACATTTTTATTGTTTATGTGATGAGAAATATGTGGTTGAAAATGAATGAAAAATTATTAATGTGATATAAAATATTAATTTATTGAAAAATGTGTGATTAAAAATGAACAGAAGAATGAGAATGAGAATGAGAAAAATAATGTGACTTAAACAGGGGCTTATACTTTCTATATTTTTGTTACATAGTATATAGTTTCTTACATATCTACGTACAATGAAATCATGGAATGCAGAGATTCTTCAGAAGAAATTAAGGTCGAGTGAATTGATTAGTTATGGATATAGAGTGAATTGATTAGTTATGGATATAATTTTGTGTGTAAAGGCTTTTAGTCTCTCCCTACTTCATCTAATTCATTTGACACATGCAATTTCTTTTCTATCCATATAAATTTCTATTTAACTTAAGCGAGACAGTCAAGAATGAATGTTAATTATAATGTAAGAAATGAAAGTCCCCCCACCATCTCCCCTAAAAGACAGAAGTATAGATATTAGTAATTTAACCTAAAGAATTAATGTCTTAATTTTTAGAGAGAAATACTTTTCAACTTTGCCATGGTTTATATATAATCCATGATTGTTCTGCTGAAAAGTAAGCAGCATCACTGAGGAGAGAATTCTAGTTCAGGATTATTTGGTCATTGACTGGCATTATTGCCTTCAAAACTCCTCCATATTCTGCTTCTTGAACTTTCATGTATATTGAAACTTTATGCGACATTGGCTAAACTTTCCATTGAAGTTGTTTGCTAATTGCAATATGATTCTTAACCGTGGGAAGCCAATTTTCACATAATAGCATTTGTGAGAAATCAAGGGAATTAGGAGATATCGACGAGGATTCTCAAAGATGTCTAGACCATAAAATGCAATTTGAGTGGAGCGTTTTGACAAGAAAATGAAAACACATGACAACTGTTACATATCATCAACCAGCAAAAAGCAACAGACAACTCAAAGATCCATTTGACAAAAGTGGTTTTTGCACCACATGATCATTCTACATCAAAATAATATAATACTTTTCACACGATGTGATGTTCTTGGTTTTTTTTTATTTTTTGGTAAACCACCACGACGGGTGAGAATTTTTTTTTCTTATTTGACATTATTACGCCTCATTTAAAATGTTATGTTAAGGACACATTTATTTATTTATATTTTATCTTTAACACATCATTTCACATGTAGTCTTGATTCATTTTCTCATTAAAGGTCTAACAATTGCACAAATTTAACAATTGATAGCAAGCTTGCACTCAAATCTGTTAATGTCCTTCGCTGATACCATGTCGGTCAATCTCATCTAAAAGTTAAAATAATTATGAAAGAAATACAATCATAATTTTTACATTTATTTCATAGGTCATTTTCATGATATTTAATTACATTACAAAGAAGATTTTGGTGTTTATATTTCTAGAAAAGAAAGGTGATAAAAATTAAGTTCTCCCTTTTAGTTTTTCTAATAATAAATTTAAATCCAAAGAGACATAAGACCACAAACCCTAGCATAAGTAAAATGCTCTTTTAGCATTTCAATCGATGTTTTTAGGTAATTAGTACACAAAGTGGAAGCAATTATTCAATTCTAGAGAGTATAGACTACTTTAGTAGTATCACCAGGGTCAAACTAACTTATAATTAGGATCCCAACATGGATAAAATTAACATCCCATGTCCAAAAATTTCCTCTTTCAGAAATTGAGTTATTCTCATTGTACATGGAAATAAATGCCTATTATAATTGACATCTTAAAATTGTTTATATATTTCAACTTTAGTGAGATATTAGGCTTTGAAGCCAACTTTGAAGTTAAGTTGTGATCTCATTCTTTATATGGACTAAAATTTGTCTTGTTATTTGCTTTTATAAGTACCAGATTCTTTTTTTTTTTTCCTCGACAGCCTATCTTAAGTAGTACCAAGAGGCATGACTACAAGTGGAGGGTCGAGGACATTCAACAATGATGATGGAGACATACATGAGAAATTGGAAAAGTCGATGTAGGGTAAGGTGAAACTCAATGTTGATGTCGCTATCAAGCCGAGACATGATTTCTTTAGAAGTGGAGCTATGCTCCTAGTTTGTTTAGCGAAAAAATAGGATTAAAATCTATATCAAGTCAACAATTAATATTAATCACACATTTTATGAAACTCATAATTTTTCAACAATATATTTTACTATATCAACTTTTATTAAAAAATTAATTTTTTTTCTAAAGTAAACAGATACTATATGTAGAAAGATAAGGGTGACCGGTGAAGCTTGCTTGTCAAATCGGACTTAATTTGTGATCCAACCACATTTAGTCCCAACCTCACAAATTAAGACGAAAACGATGTCACATGAGCCCATATTTGCAGCCCATCGCGCCTGAAGTTTCAAGAGTTTTTTTTTTTTTTTCGGAATAAGTCAATTTGTCAGATGATTTTGCTCACTTCACAAATGTAGTAGTGGCAAATGATTGGATAGAAAAATCGACTTTTTTTAAACAGTCCAAGCATTCCTCAAGGAAGATGACAAAAAATTCTTTCAATGTAGCATGGTTATTTTTCTCTCCTCTGTAAGGTTGAAAAACTGACACTCTTCGAACGCTGTCTCTCTCTCTCTCTGCCCACCGCAAAGCACCAGAGGTACGTGAAAACCCTTTGCAAACCTTATTCATTTCTTATATTCTTGCAGATAAATACTTATCCATGTATATATTTTTTCTATAATACTAATTAAAATATGTCAATTTGTTTCAGAGTACAAGCTAAATCGGCAAATTAATAGAGAAAATGCAAGAGAATGACAGAATAGATTATTAAATGGTTTATGAATGTTAATTCAACACTTTAATAACGTTATATCATCTTCTTTATTATTAGAATAAGTTTTATTTTGGTAGAACTTGAATCATCGTCTTTTCGTCTTTAAAGATATCTTTACAGACCTCTTGAAGTATTTGACCAATCTTTCCTACTAATAATATCAAATTGTCAACCCAAAACTATATGTCCGATAAGAATAGGTGTGTGATAAACCATCACTACTACGGTTTAAAATTTTAGATGTGATGATTCATAAATTTACACGTGCTAGGCGATGAGATGTAATACACGTGACGCCACATGTTCAAAGCAAAAATATATGTTAAAATATTATGAACTGTATATAATAAACTTGTGTTAATATTACAAAGTAAAATACCCTATTGGTTACAAGTAACTTATTACACAATCAATTAGTAAAGAAAATAAATTCACACAATTGAGAACATATCATAGAGAATAATCTTTATAATCCTTCCATATCTTCAACATCTTTCTCAAACTAAATATGGTAAAGTGACAATAAAATTGAGTTTGAAAACTAAATTGATTCAATCAAATAGCATCTTCTAACGGTCTAAGGATACTTCAAAATTGCCTTCATGTCAACTAAAACAAACAAGGAACTCGAAGCTGGTACGAAAGAAAAATCATCATCCACAATCTAAGCAAACAATAGACAAGACTTGAAGGATACACCTCAAACAGTTTTAATGACAGACTTGTTAAAAGATGGACCATGTTTAACAGTAGCACTCTGAAAATTCATGGGTTGTATCAGTATTCCACTCAAAGATGTAGGAAAAAAGACTGATCAACTAGTAACCTTGCGCACGAGGAGGTTAAGACAATGTAATATTGGAAATAAATTTGATGTAAAAATAACAGGAATTTCTTCTGATCTAGCACCAATATGAGAGCAAGGACGGTATTATTTTGAGGGCAAAACAATGGCTGAAATCACTAAGAACCATATTTGCTAAAACAGGAACCTTACGTGACTCACGGATTTCCCAATTGAGAAACTTTGACAGACACTGAAACAGGAAGGCCTGTATACCGATTATGACTCAAACACTAATAGCTAAATCTAAAAAAAATGAGGTAAAAGAAGGGGAATATCCAGACGAGGATATCTAAACCAAAAAATAAACCTTGGCTGGACGAGCATAACTAAAAGAAACAAAAAAAAAAATTGGTTGGACAAGCGGCACAAAGGTTGCTAGATGGAAAACGAATTTGACTACGAGTTTAACCTAAGACAAGAGGCTCTGATACCATTTTAAAATATTGTAAATTATATATAATAAACTTGTGTCAATATTATAAAGTAGAAGACCATATTTATAGGATTACAAGTAACTCTGAAAGGAAAGATTGTAATCACACAATCAACTATTAGAAAAAATAATCTCCCACAATTGAAAAAATAATACATAGTATAACTTTTAGGTGATGTGATTCAATACAGTATTAGAGCACGTAGGTGTTTTGAGTTCAAGTCTCACAAGCCACTCATTTATAAAAATTGTGCTCGTGTGTAACTTTTGATGAAAATTCAGTTTGCATAGGTAGACAAAATTAAATAAACATGTGTGTGTTTTCACCTATAGTTTAAGTTTTTAGATGGTCTGGTTCAACGTAGTGGGTCCAAGGAGTTGTAAGACATGATCAAAAGATGCTGAAGTTTGTGCCAGTAAAACAACTCCTAGGGAATTTTCAATGGATTTCATATTTGTGTAACTTGAAAAGGGCATTGCAACGTCTTTCACTTCAGTGAATTTTATTTGATTAATGTTAGGTAATGGTCTGTGAACTATGTGGCTTGACGATTAAACTTGGTCTATATCCTTACTTGTAGAAAGCATACAAGCTTAGATCAATGTATGAAATGCAAATTTCAGAATTATCCATGTTTGGTACATACTAAAATTTTCATTTTCATTCTTCTACTCATTTTCAACTACACATTATTCAATAAAATAATATTTTCCATCACATCGATAGCTTTTCCCTTTTTTTCAACCACACATTATCCATCAATCTACTATTCCAAATACATTCTTTCAAAATAATGTGGCTTAAACACATCCGTATGACTACAATAAAACTGCCCTTTACAATCTTTGCAATGTACTGAAGTGTGAAGGCTGAATGAGAGCTGCAAAGTTCAATAGTCTGATGTACCTGCCAGAAGCTGGCTTATAATGGGCTCTACAGCTATCTTGTAACTCTTTAATAATAGTTGAAAGATGACATGGGGGCTCTTCAAGAACCCTGCACGGGAAATCATATTCTTATTACAGAGTTAAAAAATTTATCAGGAAGCATTAACGTGTGAGGGAAGTTTGCATACACTCTGTTGCTGCTGGGAATGCATCAAATAGTGAAGTCACCATCTTGAATAGACTCTAGCTTTCAGAATTGGGAAAATTAAAGGGAGGCAAACTGTAGGAAAATGAAAAATAAATAAATAAATTAAAAATTGATGAGCCAAACTGATCGACTACACATTGATTGAAGGACGTTCCCTAAAAATTTTCACTAATCAGCTCCTGCTTAAATTTTTCCTGTTGATACAGCATGTTCACAAGTTCTCACAGTCACAGAAATGAAAAAGAAAAGTACAGAGAATAAAATTCAAATACCAGTGCTACAACTCCTAGATTGATAGGTGACTCGATAAGAACTCAAGCTTCCCTGCATGTGGTTGGTGAAGTGTGTTATCTAGCATGGTAAAATTTCAGCGAGATTAATTGACTGAGTAATGCTTTTTATTACATACTTGATGACTAGTCTATATCGCTTGATAGTTTGTAATAGCTGCAACCTCTGGTGAAAGGGACCAGGATTTTGTTCCAATCTGCATTTGCAAGTTTTAAAAGTTCTGTCAAGATATTTGTGAACTGATGTAGGTGAAAAAATAGTCGATCCTGAAAGGCTTTATCGAATTCTTTCAAGAATATGGAGTAAATACCTAAGTGCCAATTTGCTCCAGCTGTAGAGTCATCCCCTTGCCAAATATGTTCTATATTGAACTTCATATTCTGACCCATGCAGGCAATTAGCTGATCTAGAAAAAGAAGACCCCCTGTTGCGTGCAAGGAAGATATTGCTTACCAGTACAGGGTACTAAAAGTTGAATGATTATGATACTTTTTGAAGGAAAAAAACGACAATACCTTTTTCCCCTGAAACTGTGTAGGGAATGATTAGTCATCGAAGCAGAAGCAGCAATCTTTAGCTATTAGCCTGTAGGGTTGTTTCAGATTATTCTCATTGATAGCCGAGTAGAATTGCATAATTATTTGAGCTGGTGAAACAAAACCTATACCGATATTGGAATCACAGGACGATGCTGCAAATAAATTTAATTGTTTCTGTTTGGTCTCCTTCAGTGTGAATATCATTTGTGGGTTCAGTGGCATGGCACCAGGGGCGTGCCTTGCCGCTGTTTTGGTCCGTAGACAAGTCTGCCCTGTAACAACCCGGGGAAATCCGGTGATAGAAGCCATTGTAGGAGGGCTTACAGTAAGATTTTAGATCATATAATTTAATGACACATCATTTATGAAGTTGAGGAATGTAGTAACCTTGGCATAATTGTCTCTAACCTTTTTAGTTGTAAGTTCATATTTCTTCCTTGACTACTACTTCTAGAATTGATTCTTGATACCCAATAGCACATAGTGGCTTCTCATGGAAATCGAAGTAGCCCCGTGTATGACTCAATCCACAACGTTGTTTAAACCTTGTAGCTATGTATTAGTAACACTTGATTTGAAAGCTTAAGTTGTTAGAGATGAGTAGTATTTATTTGTTAAGTGAGGCCAAAACAGTTGCTTTATAAAGATTCATTTCTCACGGAAATCAATTCCCAAATAATTTGATTTACATAAAAAGATAAGGAAAGATGATACATGCACTTCATATAATGCCCTGATAACTATGATTTCCTCGGCGAATAAACAGAGGATGTCGAAATAACATGAACCAGTGATTGAAACGCCTTTGCTGCTATTCTCATTTTGATTTGCCCTCTCTTCGGAATTGGCCTTCTCCTCTTATAATTCTTGTCGAATGCAGAAGCAGCATCATTCTCTTTAGTCCTCATTTCGCAGAACGATTTACGCGAAAAATCTTCTTTTTTTTTTCAAGATTGTTGAACTTGTATTCTTTAATCGCTGATTTTGGTTTCCATGAATTGCCATCTATATATATAGGTTGGAGTGGCTTGTTTTGGGGGTGGGGTGGGTGATGAGAAATGGAGAAATTGTTGGCATACTCAAATAACAGCAGGCTCCTCTAGGCAGGACAGTGGGGAGGCATGCCAGCTAAATTGTTTTGACCTTGAAAGATTCTATTGAAGCGGCTGGTTTTTCAATTAGTTTATATTTAAGTACTTGATCATTAGGGAGCAAATAATCAAGTAATGATTTGATTTTGCATTCAAATTAATTTAATTATGTTGACAACAGAAATTAAATAAATATGCATACATGTAGGGATGACAAAAAATTTCGTTTCCAAGTCGCACCGTGTTGTCTCGTCCCAAATGGTAAACTGGGCGAGAATAGGGAACATGTTCCCACTCTGAATTCACTTAACCCTCTCGAATATTTTTATTTTGTTTTATTTTAATGCTATTCAGATTAAATCATAATTTAAAAAATTATTATTTCATAAATAATAAATTAAATGCAATGGAAATGAGAACTTTTTAAATCGAATCCCGCCCTGATTGAGCTGGGATAGTAATGGCCGTCTTGTTGTGTCCGGTCCGTTGTTATTCATATAACTTGAGACAGTAAAAGACAATGTCAACATGAGACAGCTATAGAATTTCAGGCTAAGGTTGGTTTTGGGGTGCGCAGGGTTGAGACAATGACAAATATTAGATTAAACGCACGGTTTGGACTATATTTATATGGGAGACAAGCCCTTGTGAATTACAATCATGCTACAAGTACGGGAAATTTTGACAGAAAATCTTGATGGAAACACATGGCATGGAATCATTGGAAGATGGGGAGAGAGAGAGAGAAAAAAGGCGAATCATGCGCTGCCTCATCAGCATCGTTATGAATTCTATCAACATTTTTCGTACTCGTGGCTTTTTCCTATGAATTATAGATGTCCCTTTGAGAAATTCTTGCGTTGGTTTTGTTGAGGAACATATCTGATTATGTTTAGCTGTACCTGAAAACAACAATAATAACGCCATTCTTAAATGTAATACATAAAACGTATATTGCTTCGGCTGCACATGGTAGAGAGACAAAATAGTCATTGATTTATACCTTCAATAAGCTGGAATATACGGCATTGAATAAGTAGAATAGGAAGTACAGTACAGTACAGTATTTTTCTTTTCCTAATCTAACAGCTGCAAAATCGTTATTTCCTAATGACTGATTATTGGTTTCATCTGCCAATTTGTTGCTGCTGATTATTCTGTTGGCAACCAGCTTCTTCACCATGTCACCGAGGATCGTTGTACGTTTAGCACAGTATACTCAACGAGACTGAACACTAACCACTATGTTTCAAGTGAAAAAGGAGAAGCTCTAATGATAATAAGGCATGGTCAGTTCTGAGAGCATCCGCCTGCTCTCTATCTGAAGGCCGTAGAAAGAATGATGCAGTTGAGTCGAGACTGATCATTGATCTTTCTCCAAAATTGTCCATCGTATCGTATTAAACATGTCGATCTCCTTAAAAACATGGAGACCATTTCCAATAATTAATTGGTATACAAATTGGAGTGCTCCCCCAAACCCTTTGATTATGAACATATTTTGAACATTTTAGCTGGCAAATTTGACATGTTCAAAACAGCCAAATCTTACCTATGGATCATAAATCAAAATCTAAGGTCCACTGCACAGCTTCCTTAAACCTTCAAACCCACACGGGCTCATAATCATGGAGACTCAAAACATTGACATTAAATTTATTGTCAATCATTCAAAATTCAACTTTTCACAAGTTGGGGAGCAAGAATCTTTGTACAGCTAGACAGTCCCACTGGCATGCCCCCACCCCATGTAAAAGAATCCCATTTTCCTTTTTTCTCCAGTCCCCAGCTGACTCTTTCCTCAGCCCCTAGGATACAAAACAGTATACACTAAATTTTATAAGCCTAGCAACATGGCTTAAAATGGCTATATATGCACTAAATTAATGTAATTAATCTCAAAGATGATTTTGTTACTCGATCGGTCGTTTTGCCATAAGTACCTCTACTTCGACTAGAACTTTCAGGTTTTGATTTGAATCAGATCAAGATGGGCAATATTGTGACTGCAGCAGCAATCAAAAGTTTGGGGAGCAGAAGGCCATTGCCAAAGAGGGGACAGATAAAGTTGAGAATAGCATCAACTGCTTTCCATTCAATTGTTACTATGCTTTTAAGAGCTTCTTCCCATCATCATTAGTTGAGCAGAAAACAGATATGGAGACAAAAAGGATGAGCAAATCTTGGTTATATCTAATGCAAATATTGTAGTTCTACTGCATTTATTTATGTTTTTTGTTTTAGCGAAATTGACAGCCTTCAATTTATAATCTGTTGAATTTTCTTGTCTAAAAACTTAAAAAAATATGTAGCTCATATGAAATATGTAGATAAAAGTATTAATTATCCTCCGATCTATTTTTTTTTTTTTTTCAATTGAATGTTCTCTTCATGTATTCAAATATTTAATTAAACAGTCATTGATCAAGAGCTCGAAGTTCAAATTAAGTCATAGCAAACAAGCATAAGCAAGACAATAAATACCTCTTTGACAACACGTTTTGAGATTATAACATGTTGGGTCTCGTGAAATATATAGTGATAAAAATTGTAAGCATATTAAAATTTGGTTAAAAATAAAGTTTGGCCAGCTTATAACATTAAAAAAAAAAAAGCTTTATTAAACATGAGCTAAATAGAAGTTGTTACACATGGAAGGCACAAAAAATCAAATCTCAATCTGGCGTGGATCAAAGTTAGAGATAGCTGGATGCCTAGCTAGTTTGCTCTAAGCTCAATAACCGAGATGGCTATGTAAGTTCTAGAGATGGTGCGTTTGAGCCACATTATTTTGGAAGAATGTATTTTGAAATAGTAGATTGATGAAGAATGTGTGGTTGAAAAAGAAGGAAAGGTTATTGATGTGATAGTAATATATTGATGTGATGAAAAATATTATTTTATTGAAAAATGTGTGGTTGAAAATGGGTAGAAGAATGAAAATGAAAATTTTAATGTGTACCAAACAGAAGCTAAAACATGTGTTTTTATACCTCTAGCGCTGATGTTCAAATAGCTTTCATGTACAAGGATGACTCACATCCACATGCTGAAAGCCTAAAATTTGGTGGTGTCAAATGGGTTGAGTTGAACCATCAAATAAAGGGCTCGGAATGGCTAGGCAACTGGCTCATCTTAGCCCGTCAATTAACTTGGAACTGAAAGGAAGAATTAGGGCTTTTGTTAATTTCGGGGTTGGCTCTCAAACATTTCATCTAATGTGGTAATGAGTTCTCAACTTTCAGAAATGAGGTTTTTGGTCCCCAACATATATATTCATAAATATCGGTCCTCACATGATCGAGATCATCAATTTAGATGTTAAAATCACGTACGGCTTTCACATAATTCACATATAAATGACAAATCATCAAATTACTTAATATTTATATTCAATTCAATTAAAAGTAGCATGCAACTTTAATATCTAAACTGACGATTTCATCACGTACTAATCAAATTCATATATTTTAAATTTAAAATTCAAAATCTCACTTTTAAAGAATGAGGATCCAAAATCATACGACGTGAAAAGTTAGGAATGCTGACGCTAATTTACCCTAAAGATAATGCTACGTTCGAAGACAATTTTGCATACAGATTAGTAAAGAATTTGGAAGTGATATTATTGAGCATGTGCAGCAGCAGCCAGCACGTAGAGTTAGATAAAATTAAAACAAGAATCCTCAAGTTGCCCCTAAAAGGTCAAAGAAGAAAGAAAGCTGCTCCCTCAACCCTTTACACATGCATTAATTAACTTATTCTGATTATCCAGCTGTCAACTTTTCGAAACAGTCAAATCTTGGCTATTGATTATTCAAATTTGAATCTAGTCTAATCTATTGTTTCTTTAGTTGTCCCACCAAAACATTTTTAACACCATCACGTTGCATCATCTTGTAATCTTCCCATTTGCTATACGAAAAGGTGATGTTCCGATGTGTCAAAAATATATTGATTTTGAGACAACAGATCTTATTCAAGTTCTCATAATCTTCTCAAACCCACACGTGTTCAAGGTCCCTCAAAACATCATGCAAATTAAACTATGGCCATTTTGAACCACCATGCTAATAAATATTCATAGGGAACCCAATTTGTCACAAATTGAGGTTAAAGAAATCTTTATACAGCTAGACAATCTCCCTGGCATACCACCTCCATTCATTTCTCATAAGCCCCTGGTAAATCCAACAGGATTTTCCTTGTGCTATATATATTTGGACCTTCAAATGGTTCAAATAAGAAGCATAAGAATCTATTACAGATAAATAAACCTCCATTGATTTTGTCTAGGCTACAACAAAAGTCCCATTTTGTGATTTTAATCTTAAAAGACTGACAACGTGGGAGCTTCAACTATGAATAGCAAGATCAGCAATGTCTCTGCTGCTGCAATTAAAGGATTGAGCAACACAAAGCCATTGCCCAAGAGGGGACAGATCAAGTCAAGAATGGCATATACTGCTCTACATTCCATTCTTACTATGTTCTCAAGAGACGCTTCCAATCACTAACAGTATGTTTCGTACGAAGTATTGGATATATGGCTGCAGAGAGAAATCGAATTATTTTAGAATTTTCTTTCTAATCTTGTTCCGTGTAGTTCATTCGGTAGAACCCAACACCGAGGAATAGTATATAAGAAAGCTTTGTTGTGTATAAGTTTTAAGTATAATAGTTCTTTCATTACTTGTGTTTTTTGTTCTTTCTAAAATATAAAATTTTCAATCTAAAGATGGTATTAAGTGTTTATGATTTCTCAAATTGGCAAGAATGACACAAGAAGCTAGGGTGGGGGTAAACAATATGATATCACAAACTTAAGTGCTTGTTCGATAAAATTTTGCTAAAATTCTATCCACTTTTCAACTAGTCAATTTCAATTTTAACCATACATATACGGGTTCACAACTTTCATCAACAAAATAACTACAAAATTTAATCAACTTTTATCAAAACTAGCTAAAACTTTGATCAAAAGTTTTTTCAACCAACAACTAAATACATGTAATCGAAAACAATTGAGCAAATCAGAAATCAAGAATTTAGTGTTGCACGAACTGAGAGCATTTTCAAGAGACTACAAATACAAGATGTTCTCTATTTTAGGGAGTCAAGTATATAAGAATAAGCTCAAAAAGATTCTTTCTTTTAACTTTTTTTAAGGAAATAGTGATTCACTTTATAATCATTACATTTAATACGTGCAAATTTCAATATCATACTTCACAAATTATTCAGCATGTGTTTGGTAGCCATTTTCTTTGCATTTTTTTAGAAATTTTTTGACTGTTGGAACAGAAACGTGGGCCCATTGCATCAGTCCTTTTTTACTCAGCAGAAAGCAAATTTTCTAAAATGACACTCTCAACATACAATGAAATAAATGTAAAGGGGTAAAAAGGTAATTTTACTTGAATTTATCGATAAATGCAGTCATCATGATGGCTAACTAACAGACATAATTTTTCTACAAAACAAATGAAAATGGCTACCAAACAGGGCTAAGAATCATCCTACCTTCTATCATAAGCACTCGTTGTAAAATTCTCAATCACGCATTCACGTCTTCTTGGATAAGCCTTCGGCCAATTTTGGCACAGACCCATAAAAAGAGTTGGGCCCGTCCGTTTCTCTACAAATTAAGAATGGGCCCTGATAATATGCATTTTCCTGGACTCAGGTTTTCGGTCTATACTATCGGTCTTTATTTTCACCCAATCGAGTTTTCTATCTACGGGTGTGTTTGAGCCATATTATTTTGGAAAAATGTATTCTGGAATAGTAAATTGATGGAGAATATATGGTTGAAAAAGAATGAAAAGTTATTGATGCGATAAAAAATATTATTTTATTAAAAAATGTGTGATTTAATTGCAGTGGAGACCCCTAACTTATGAGTAATATAATATTTAGTTTAGGGTGTGTTTGACCCACATTATTTTGGAAGAATGTATTTTGAAATAATAAATTGATGGAGAATGTGTGGTTAAAAAAAAAAGGAAAAGTTATTGATGTGGTGAAAAATATTATTTTATTGAAAAATGTGTGGTTGAAAATGAGTGGAAGAATGAAAATGAAAATTTTAATGTGTACCAAACATTGGCTAAAAATGAAAAAAAAATAAAAATAAAATAAACAAATTTGAATTTCTTTCATCTTTTCTTTGATCTATTTATCAATTTTAAATCAGCATATGAGACAAACAAAAAGTATTTTCAAGTGCGGTGAAAATTATACGTGTAGGAATTAAGACTACTTTCTCGATTTGTCCATAGAATTTTATTTAGTAAATATTTTCATCGTTAAATGATTGAAATTATCTCGTAATTGGGACATTATTTTTCACTTACTTATTTTCTCGCCTTATAAATTTGATACTTTTTGTTTGGTATGTTTTTTCACAAATTTTCCAACATATACACCAAGCAAAATAAATGAATTCATATTGTATACATATTTCCGCTTAAATGATAGTTGAAAATTTATAAAGATGACAATGGGATGGATCTGGGACGAGAAGGTAGCCATTTTGTGTCCCGTCCCATCGGAATTTCTTCATCCCTTGTCCCATTTAAGAAGGGACGGGGCACGTTCGGGTTCGTGATGGGGAACTCATTTGTCCCGTTTATTGCTCTGTTTAATATTTTATATGTTTTTTTTTTCCTTTCGAAATGTAATTTTTCTTTTTAAACAATATAAGGTGAAGTGTTTGTTTATCCCAACCCATTTGAGTAGGAGGCTCGTGAGTCGGGTTGAACAGATTTTTTGCCAACCCTACGACTTTTTCACAAGTTGCTTACTTGACAATATTGTCAAATTGAAGCCCAAGTGTATATCAACCGCCCAAATTCCTCTTGCACAATAGTCTCTACTCCATGTTGACAATCTTATAACTATTCAAAAGATGAACAGACAGATGACCTTTCTTGCAGCCAATTTTTCTCCAGTAGATTAATTCAATATCTTGGTTTTGGCCTTCTAGAAACCTGGTTACTCGGTACGTCATGTTTGGAAAAACATAGAATTTTCCCTCAAGTTTGATTAGTTTGATTAGTGTGTGAAGAGTAT
>CAIGRQ010222065.1:0-10098 GCA_903798375.1 Fraxinus sp. D2006-0159 | reverse complement strand
AACGACGTGAATTATTATTTTGATACAATCAAAATCGATAAATTAAAACACCTTTTTTAATTTATCATTAATTCACATCCGTCATCCCAAATTGATATCTAACAATATATCAGGCAATACATGTGACGAAAAATGTCATGTCGTATGACGGAACCAAACTTGTTCGTTTACTATGAAACTATAATCATTTCGTTAATATGATCCGATCAATTACGAAATATGGATATATGTCATTCTCAATTATCGATTATATCTTTTATCTCACTATTAAGTCAATGTAAATCGAAAACTCATTTTCGACTTATGAGTTCGCATTGGCCAATGATTTCATTATCAATTTAATTGAATAAAAT
The DNA here is from genome assembly GCA_903798375.1 of Fraxinus sp. D2006-0159. Classification (NCBI taxonomy): domain Eukaryota; kingdom Viridiplantae; phylum Streptophyta; class Magnoliopsida; order Lamiales; family Oleaceae; genus Fraxinus; species Fraxinus sp. D2006-0159. The sequence goes on along the minus strand of CAIGRQ010222065.1, from coordinate 9,745 downwards.
GTAGATCATAATCTCTTACTATTTAAAAGTGATGAATCCTCTATTGATTATTCACGGCCTTCATATGCTTCTTGACATACCCGAACGATGTCGTATTAGCCACCCTTGACAGAGTNGATCATAATCTCTTACTATTTAAAAGTGATGAATCATCTATTGATCATTCACAATCTTCATATGATTTTTAACATATATGAACGATGTCATATTAGCGACCATTGGCAGAGCAACATCCAACATCACCAAAGTATGAATGTCCTCATATAAGGCACTATGATGACCTCAAGTCAAATGATCAATTCCACTATCGAATATTAGAGATTAACCACTGACACTCATATAGTTATCCATGTGGAATCTCCAAGTGGTCTCCAATATTTTGTTCTATAACAAAACATACATGCGTTCATTCAAGTGTCGCCACACTTTAACTTGTGATATCAGCTACTTACTTCACAAATAAGAAATGTCACACGTGATGGATTATCCGTAATAACGATATCCGTATCTCATCCATTATATACGACCACAAACGATTTTAAATTCAATCATATGTAATTTGTATCTCACAATCACAACTCCTTGTGAGTTGTGATTAAATAATATTAATTTATTAAAATATTAATTTAATTAAATAATAGATATTACCATAAATACGCATCGATTATATATATTAAAAGTATTTATGTTCAAAGTTGATTGAAGGTAGGGCATAACACTTTCACGAAAGAACCATGTACAAAAGATATTACCTTAGTTGAATGGATGGTCTTACTATGAGCATATTTGGTAAAGATTAAAATCAGATTAAAATTGAAAAATTAGTCGTTATTGTTGACTTTTATTAGACGGGTGAGACCCAATAACGGTCATATTTTCAATTTTAATCGAATTTTAATGGTTATCAAACAGACTCTTATGTATGTACTAATACAAAAAATAAAAAATAAAAAATAAAAAAAAATCTGGAAAGAGATGGTTCAAAACTAGTGACAGAATACCAAGAGCCATTATTCCTAATTCCAAAACTCCAACTCTTGAAAGCAAATTTAAACTACTTTTGAGTTTTAGTAACAGACAAAGATAAAGTAGATAAAATTTACAAGTCTTTATGATTATGCCTCTAAGTTAAGAAAGAAAAACAATTATAGAAGACCATCATCATCATCATTCCAAAACCAACATTGTTGTTGATCACTTTTGAGGGAAAAATAAACACTGGAAACATGATTAATTAATAAATTACTTCAAAAACAGTCCAAGAAAGCTAACCCTCATCCATCACCCACCCACAAAACCAAGAAAGATAACCACAATCTAAAGGGATTTAGAAGAAATGGCTCATTTTTAAAGTAAGCTTTGACAAAAATTGTAACCTAATTTTGATTTGAAATTTAAAGTAGATTTGGTCGCCCCAAGCCCGACAAAGTGGGTCGGCCAAGCACACTTGAAACGACTCTAAATTTTAGTATTGCTTATTTATAAAAATTTCACGTGTTAAACATGCTTATACGACTATTCATGCTCAATTTATTTGTAACCATACAACATATATGAAAAGATCAATTTACTTGTTAAGGGATAAAATTTCACATCGAATAAAGATGAATAATAGATCAATTTATAAGAATTTGGGCTACTCATTTCAATAAGGTTGATCATTTAAGATGAAACCACAATCTTAACATAGTATCAGAGCCCGTTAAGTTCCAACGATCGATTTGATCCGATTAAAACTATAAAAAAAAAACTGAGCACATAGATTTCAAGATTGATGTGCTCAAACGAGCCACTTTCTTACCAAGACATGTTAAAGATAAAAATTTCACATCGAATAAAGATGAAAATATAGACCAATTTATAAAGAATTTGACTGCTCCTCTTAATAAGGTTCACATTTTAAGATAGAACCCCAAATTTTAACATGATATCGAAGCCCATTAAATTTCAACGAGCAATTCGATCCGATTAAGACTCAAAAAATGAGCACGCGGATTACAAGATTGGTCTGCTCAAACGAGCCACTATCTTGCGAGGATATGTTAAGGGATAAAATCCCATATAGAATAAAGATAAAAACATAGACCAATTTATAAAAAATTGGACTATTCATCTTAATAAGGTTGACTTTTTAAGATAAAACCTCAAATTTTAACATTACTTTTATAGATTGTGAACAATCCAGCTGTTTTTAAGTAAATTCGTGTGCATTGGGCTAATTGCACATGGCTCACTAATTATGAATTATAGTTTATGTTTTTGAAGAGGCTATATATATATATATATTATACACACATGAGAAAACAAAATAAGTAACACAGAGAGATACCTCAATAAAATCGTTAATTTTCATACCAACTGATGAAAAGAGTTGCAATCCACCTTATATCACCTACAATTAGGCTTAGAAACGCTTTACATATGTGTCACAAGGCCATGCCCGAATATCAACCATAGGTCAACCCCGTTTCAAGCATACTTTTGTATTAATATGTGACTGGTGACTTGATCGAAATAACTTCGTAAATTTGTTGACTGACTATGCTAAAACGGAAAGTGGCTAAAGTGATCCCTTTGAAAGTTTTGTGACCGAAAAAGTTTCGAACCCTTTTTTCTTTCTATTTTTCATTTTTTCTTCATCACTAGACAAAATACTTTTATTTTTATTTTTTTGTTATTGCACATTAAAGAGCAATCTGCATATTATTTTTATTTTTATTTTTTTGTTATTGCACATTAAAGAGCAATCTGCATATTATGTGCTTGCGCTGGAAAGATATTTTGACAGTTATTTTTTCAAAAAAATGTATGGTTAAAAAATAAAAAATGTTACATAGAAGCGGCAAAGATGAACTTTTTTAAAAAATTATTAATTAAAAATGAATGCAAAGAAAAGTGCTTTTAAAAAAATTAGTCCCACACCTGTTTGAGTAGCATCTCTCTTAATCAATTCCCTGTTCAAATTTCAGAGAGAGAGAGGGAGAGAGAGAGCTATCAGTACCTAATATGAAAGCAACCATAACAGCAGTCTGAATAAATTAAGCACATGTTTGGTGGTTGAGAAAATGAAGTTTTGAACAGTGATTTTTTAAAGAATATATGATTAAAAAGTAAAGAAAAATTTTGAGTTTATGTTCAAAATATTTTAAATTATAAATGTGTAGTTAAAAAATGAGTATGACAATTAAAGAGTAATGAAATAATAGTTCTAAAAAAGGGGCTAAGGTTGTATCACAAGCAAAAGCTCAAGTCCTAAGGAAAATAAGTAATTACACAGTTCATTCAGTCAATAATAAATTATGATATTTAAATCCCAAAATGATGAATTTCATAAAATGTGAGACTATAGGGAACAAAGAAACTTGTTGCTATTAAAAGATGAAGATAACAAAAAAAAAAAATGCACAGTTGATCCTCAACCAAATAACTCCAAGAATGAACAAACAATTAAATCACCAATTACAAATATCTTAAGAGAAAATGTGGACCCTTTTGGAATGTCAAATTGTTTTCTTCTAGGGTGGTGGTGCTACTGAATCAGACGGCATCATCGACAATGTCACCACTCGGATCCCTGGATCGATAGAGCTCTTCAATTTTTTGCGTCACCTCGGCCATTGTGGGACGTTTATCGGGGTACTGAGCCGTGCAGTCAACTGCAAGCTGTAAAAGCTGAACCATATTCTCCTCAACATTTTCATATCGAAGGAGTTCGAGGTCAAATACTTCGGCAGTCCACTCTTCTCGGACCACAGACTGGACCCATCTCGGGAGATCAACGCCCTCCTCGTTCATTAAAGTGTGTGTGGGAGCTTTACCTGTCAGCAATTCCAGTAGCAATACTCCAAAACTGTATACGTCCGCTTTCTGCGAGACTTTGCGAGGATCTGTTACCTCTGGTGCTCGGTAACCAGCAACACGGTTGGGAGTGGATGTTGGTGCAGCCAGCTGAGCAAGCCCAAAGTCAGAAACACGGGCTTCGTAAGATTTAGTGAGGAGAATGTTAGATGATTTAATGTTGCCATGGGAAATTGGTGAGCCTTGTGAATGAAGGTATGAAATTCCACGGGCAGCACCCAGTGCAATCGAAGCCCTCGACTCCCAATTCAAGGGTGTCCTACTAGCTCCTTTATTTCCTGCAATAAATATAAAATAATGGTACGGGTAAAAAAACTGATGAGGTCAAAAATATTGCTACAAATATGCCAATTTACTCGATAAAATATGGCTTATGATCTACAAGAATATGCAGTTTCTCCACAAATGACAGATGAAAATGTACCAAATAAAAGAGAAACAAGCTATCATTCAATTTATAGATGCTATTGTACAAGACAGATGCTTACTCACAAGAATGTCCTAATATAGATGGCTAAATAAGGATAGAGAACCAATATTTGGTCATCGAAAACAACTCCATAAACGACAATTTAACTGCTAAACTGGTTCTAAATGCGTTTTACTACATCAATGGCAACTAATGATTACAACAAATCAATTTCAGCACGTAACTTTGCAGTTGCAAGAAAGTAAGATAAATCCCACAACATCCCGCCGCCACCGTTATCAAGCAAAAGATCTGAAAAGTTTGAATTCAGCAATGGAAGTATGCAACCAATGCAATGCAGCATAGAACATGAAGCAACCAAAACCGCCATCATCATTACCCCAACCTTCTCCCATCCCACCCCATAAGAATGAAAAGGAAAAGATTCGGATTTGAAAAGAAAATCAATCGAAACTTTGATGTAACATGCCACAATCTTGAATTCAAAGAAGGATCTTGCAAAGAGATCCAGATTGAACTTAGTAATGCATACTACGCAACACAGAACATGAATCGAGCAAAACCACCATCAGCAGAAAAATCAAAATAGAGGAACTATAATCATCATGAACAATCCAATATCAAAATGTAATGCGGGAGAACTAAAGCCATATCCGGACAAATCTAGAGTGTTCTCACCATGTAAAAGTGCAGACAAGCTCCCCATTGCCAAGTAATCGTAGACAAGAAGCTTCTCATCCCTGTGATAGTGATAAGCCCTCAAAGGAACCAAATTTTCATGATCCATTCTTCCAACCTCCTCCATCTTCTCTCCAAAGTCCTTCTCTCCCAAACTCACATCTCTCAGCCTCTTCACCACCACAGCCAAGCCCGTCTCCAACACCGCCTTGTACGCAGTTCCAAATGTCCCCTTACCCAATACCTCGGCCGAAGCCTTCAGTAGATCGTCCAAATCAAACTTCATATCCATTTTCCCCACAAACACCAACCCCTTTTTCCCACCACCAACCACATTTGCTTCTCCCTTTTCCTTCTCCTTCGCCCCCACCACAGCCGCCAAACTACTGGCAGGCGCATCCGTTCCCTCACTCTCCACTGTTTTCTCGCGAGGTACCCCGACCCCATATCCCTCAACCCCCCTCTTATCCTTTGATCCAGCTCCCTTTTTACCCAATCTTCTACACAAACAGAAAATAAGCAATAAAATCAAGACAAGACCGAGCACAGCACCAATTATTATACCAGCAATCGCACCACCGGACAGTTTCTTCTTGTGCGTTTCATTACCACAAGAATTATCAAGTGGCCTACCACATAGTGCATTACCAAGAAATGAACTCTTGGACTTGTCGGAAACCCCTTTCGGTATCTCGCCAGTGAGGTTATTGTTCGAGACGTTGAATTGAACTAAACTTTGTAAGTTCAGGTCAGGAACGGCGCCGGAGAAATGATTTGCTTGCAAGTATAGTGTGCCCAAACGGATCAATTTGTTGAAGGAAGGTGAAATCGGGCCAGAAAAATTATTTTCCGCTAGATTTACGCGAACAAGGGATGTAATAGAAAACAAAGAATCCGGGATTTCCCCACTGAAAAAATTATGCTGGAGATAAAGATTTCGAAGAACCGAAAGGGAAGTAAACAGGTCCGCCGGAAGTCGGCCGGAAAGTGCATTATACCGGAGACTGAGCGTCGTGAGATTAGTGAGATTCGAGATAGTATTAGGCGGGAGCGTGCCGGAAAGGCCCATTCCCGGAAAGTGAATCTCAGTGACTGAAGAGTTGTCCGGCGAGCAAATGACGCCAGGCCAAGAACATGGGGTTTGGCTGGAGAGGTTCCAAAGGAGGACACGGCCACCCACAGCGGAACGGAGAGCTAAAAGGGCGGCGCGATCAGAAGCAATGTCCGATGTAGTGGCGGGGAGGAGGGAAAGAAGGACGACGGCGGTTGTGAGGAGGAGGAGATTGAATTGCCCCATTTTGATATGAGGGAAAATGTGGGATTGAAAGCCCACAAAAATTTTGGAAAATGTGGGATTTGAGAGTTGAGGAAGTTAAGGATTGAGATTCATGTAGTTGGGTTGTTGGTCATTTTCTTGTCTCCAGTTTCACTGTAGTTCAGAGAGAGGGAGTGGGTAAACTGTGTGAGAGAGAGAGGAACATCACGGTGAACTGTGAGAGAGAGAGAGGGGGGGGAGGTAAAAAGTGTGAAATGTGTGAGAGAGGGAGTACAGAAAATCCATAGACTGTGTGAGAGAGAGAGATAAAATAAAATGAGTAATCACACTTTTGTTGGGACTTGAGAGCTGGACCCACTTTTTCTTTTGGGAAGTTTCAGCTTTGATCCTCAATTTATTAGACTAATAAAAAGTTGATCTTTAATGTTTTGAAAAGATCGTTGGGTTCTTAACTTTTTATTATAATTGCGCAGTTAGTTTAATTTAACATAAACCCATCAAAATCACTCTTAAATTGTCATGTTAATTGTCAAAAGAAAAATATCTGAACTCTAAAATCTAATCACCGATCCGAGTTGGCTTGAAAAATTGATTTTGTTTTGTGATGTTGGTGTATACGAGGGTGATGTAACGATTTAACAAACATTTGTTTTGATTATTGATGACAGATTTTTATAACTAGCTTTGAGCTCTAATTTGGATAGGACACATTTGTCAACAAATCTCATTCATATGTATGTCATTGTTACCTACATAATTGGACACACATTAGAAGCGCAAATTAAGGCTTCTCGAAGCAAGATAGGAGAGTCATGATCGTACACGTTCCGATGCTCAGGTCAATAATTGGGCATGAGATTTTAGTGTAGGAGAAACACGAAAGGAAAAGAAATGTACAGTTGTGTTTAGATTCCTAGAGTAAGATTTACCAATTATCAAATGCCTTCAAATGAAACAATGAGTGAGAATTTATAGGCAAAAAGATGTGATAACATCACATTTTAGCCATCATAGACGAAAAAAAATAAGGAATTTGACTCTCAAATACCATTGTATATGTCACCTTAATAAAATCGTACTTGGCTCAATGTATCAAGCTGCAAATTGCAAAGGTTATTAGGAATCTAACCTCGACTGCCTTGGACTCTAAAGATCCATCTGATGTGGCTAAGGATTAGGTCTCATCTGATTACCTTAGAACGAGAAGGTGACAAGTATGCAATGAGTTGTATCTTTCAGACGTAGAATTGACAAAGCGTCGAGTTGTGCTCTCAATGCCTCGAAAATGAAGGTGAGAGATGGTACGTGGCATCATCACTTTAGACATAGATATGAGAGGTGTGACACTTATTCGCTTCGAAAAAGATGTGATTGCATAGTATTCGAGGCATAACAACTATGATGAAAGGTTGAAAATTTTAATCTAAATTCAAGCAATAGATTGGGGATTGATACTGTAGTTTTCCTTTTATTTATTTTTTATCTCCATCTTTGATTGTTTTCCTTCCTAGTTTAGTTGAAAAATAATTTCCACGGGAGTGGTGGTGGAATAGTATTTTTTTAAGGTGTCAAAATGAAATAATGAGATAGAAGTGGGGGAAAACAAAGACATTAAAATATATTATTGAATGGTATCGTAATTATTGCAGTGATTTATGTATTTGACAGAGAATAACAAAAAATTAAAGATGCCATTAGTGATGAATTAAGCTTTTTGTCAAAAAAAAATTGTCACCTCAGTTGACATACACTTACATAAAAGTACTCGCGCATGACTCGTGCGAATAAAAAATTTCAAAAAAGTGCTTCCCATATTGTTAGTGTCATGTCGAGGGTGTCAAACCCTCCTAGTAGCATAGCAACTTTGGTTAGCGATAATCTTGATAAAGTTGACTTGTGTAGTTGAAAGGAAATTATATTTTGTTTACCTTCAATTTGTAAAATGCAATTAAATTGTACTCTTATTTGAATCTATTGACTTACATTCATATTTGAAAATAGGACGAGATTGTAATTGTTTTATGTAATATACATATAACGGCAATGATCTGATGCACAATGTGGTAGTTTTTCATTGCTTCATGTATCAAATTATAAACCGTATGTAGGGCGACTACTTTAGCGAGCGACTCAAACAACACTATTCACTGAATAATATACTATAAAAGAAAAATAAGTGTCTATTGATAGTAGTAATTGGAAAGTTCGGATTTTTCAAATTACCTAAATGAGAAGTTAATTATCACATATACAATAATATAAGTTTCTCTATAATCATTTTTTGCTCTTGCCAAAGAAGTCCACTTATGTGACTTAAAAGTAAACTTAAGATTCTTTTCTTGGATAAAATAACTATCGAGAAAAGTGAAATCTTTTAAGTGAAATAACTTTGATATAAAAAAATAAATTTTTTAATTTATTTCAACTCAAATTAATACATTAATTAATTAAATTCTCCTTAAAATATTTGTGCTTTATATGATACAGCTGAGAAAGAGATTTTTGTGGGCTTAATTGAGTATGCAAAGCTGGATTTGAAATATTTATTTATTCTAAATGTGTAATGTTTGTCTGTCAATTACATGATATCCTATGTTGAGTAGGATCCACCACATTTATTGAGATTAAAGGACTTGCCCTATTTTTATTTATTTATTTTTCAACTATAATTGCAATCTTTAAAAATATTTTTATTTATTTATTTTTCAACAATAATTGCAATCTTTAAAAATATTTATAGAGTTATCATATTCAAACATCATGATCATATAGGTGCACAAACTTAATTATGAAATAAAATGGGACGACGAAAAAAGATATCTCATCTTAATAATTAAAAAGTGTAGTATGTCTAGCTCACAAATATAAAATACAATTATTTTTTCAGTAATTTTTATTTGAAAATGACTTTCTACTTGAACATTAAATCCCAATGTTATACTTTAAGTATAATTGTCATCATGTTACCCTAATTACTAATTAATTTAATTTATTCGAGAAACTCTTGAAGATGTTGACCATAAATGAGAAATTGGTTACATAGGAACAGGGGCGAACCCAAGAACGTGATTCAGTGAGGGTGAGACAGAATTATGTAAAAAATATGAGTTAAAAACTTAAAATTATGGAGTAAAAAATTATAAGGACTACTTCGTAAATGTAAAATATTAAGGGTCCAGTGGGGGCATTGCCCCCACTGGCCCGCATAGGAACTTATTTTTTAGGAAAGTTAATGTTTGTTGGGTATTTTGAAAAATAGTTTAAGTATGAATACGTTAGATACCGGTGATTCGATTGACGAAATATATTAAATTAGAAAGAAAAAAAAAGGGTAAGAAAAAGATTTGTCTTTGCGTTTGCTGTCTTATATTCTCATATGGTAATATTGTGAATGGATGTATTCAATATTTTGTATTTGTTTTCATTTGACTTTGTACTTTATTTGTCTTACCAGGACCATGCTAGATGTACTTTTTGGTGCCCAGCCGCCCCTCCAATAGGGG
>CAIGRQ010222023.1:0-18688 GCA_903798375.1 Fraxinus sp. D2006-0159 | reverse complement strand
ATTAGAATTCCTTTCCACCTTTGCCTATCAAACGGATCCTAAGAGAATTTTCCCCTTCTCTTTATCACAATACTCTCTTAATATTGTGTCAGTACTAGGTGTTCTAAAATGGGGGAACTAGGCGTGATGTGTGAAGGTGCATAAGGAAATGGTGTGAAAAAGGCAGTCAATCCTATTTTGACCTCCTTTAATGCGGGCCTAGACGACATAAGGTGTGACTAATGCAGGCCTAGGAGCCAAATGGGGCAACTAATGCAAGCCCAGACACCAAAAGGCATGTGTTATTATTTTTTTCAAAAATTTTAGTACTTTTATTTTTTAAGTTAAATAAATAAATTAAATAAAAAGAACTATTAGTAATAATCTTAGAATAATTAGAAATAATACTAAAAAAAAGGAACGCCTTATTACGCCCATGCTTCGCCTAAGCAAGCCTACACTCGTAATGCTTAAAGCTAGACCTTGTTGTCTTGTCTAAGGCCTTTTAGAACCCTAGTCAGTAAATTAATTTGAAAATTGAATGGAATATAAAAGCTTATTTGCTCACAGATAATAGCAAAACAGGGCGTAGAAATACTCACTCTAATGTCAAGACCTTGTAATCTGCTTCTTCGAATTTTCCCTCTATCACAAACAAAATAGAGTAAACAACTTAGGCCAGAAGCCCAGACAGATTCTTCTCTCTCTTCTATCTGAGAAATAAGCATGTATTAGATAATGATAATACATGAAAGAAGCAGCACAAACTATAAAAAAATAAATCAATCAGATAAAAGTATAGATTTAAATGGACTCTTCGTAAGCAGAGAATTTAGCAGCTAAGTGATATTATCTAGACATCCATTTTAACATGCGTACCATCATATCAAACATACAGAGAGAGCACAAAATCTGAAGCAATTGGGAATTTGGGATGCTTAAAGCATGGACTTAGAAAATATATGGAGTAGATACAAATGCTTAATTGTAAGAGAAATGGAGGATTTACGAGAAATATTGATTCTCTATAAAAAAAACCAAAAATGATTGTTGACTTGTTTGGTCCATTCTTGGAAGCATAAGCATAAGTAAAAAGTCAACACCAATTAAAACAAAAAAATAAAAATAAAAATGAGATGGTGTCATATTTGTCATTCGCTACTAAAAATCCAATCAGTCTTACACTAAATATTCATAATCAAAGTTGAGCCTATATCTAACTATGTATCTTTTATTTTGATAACTTCCTCGTTTCTCTTGTGCAGTTAACAAAAAAAAGCACCTAGATAGTTCCTTAATTCAAACTCTCAATATGAAATCATATCTAAGTATACGTGTCTTTTTACTAATTAGTTTAAATCCATTAGATACATTTTGTTATTTTATAGACTTGACGCTAACATAAAATCCTGGAATTTTATAGAAAAATATTCATTTAGTTGGGGAAAATTGAGAATTATTTTCTGTGTACAAGTTTATACTTCATAATAGTGCCCCACGAAAATTTTTCTCTGTCAGACGAAACGCAACAATAAGCATTAAGTTTGTATGGATGCAGCCTTTCATGTTTGATTCTAAAAGGTATACATAAATGAAGCCCCCTCCTCCCTCCCAACAAAAAAAAAATGCAAGATCCAAATACAACAAGATGTGCCTAGTTATTGCAAAATCGTACCATGCCATATATCCTATATACCTGAACAAGATGAAGAAGAACCTCGTAGAGAATGCCCAAAATCCAATTCTCAAACTTATCGATAGCTGGAAAATTCCCTATTTTCTTAAAATTGTCAGATTTTCTCTTTTCTTGAGAAGAAATTCGAGTTTCATTTTCAAAATATGCTTCGCGCAAATACTCTTCTTCAATTGCAGAGGTGTCATCAGGCGCTGGAGGCTCCAATAAATGTGCATGAACCCCAAGGTTCAAAATTAAATCAAAAGCTTGAGCCTTTGACATCACTTTTGGAGAATTTAGCATATCCTACAATAAGTTATGTGCATAATAAGTAGCTTGAACTACATGTTTCATGAAAACAAGTGCAAAGTATGCAGCACCTCAAGTATTGATAAAATGAGAGGAGCAGCAGTCTCAGAATCCAAAACATACCTACAAAATGGAATTAGAAATTAGCAGCTGAGAAAGCATGATACAGGTGTGCGTTAGCATTGACTGCAGTCAATAAACATTGTAATAGATGAAGAGCAAAAGTTTGCTTTCCTTTACTTAGCAGAAGTCAAACTTTGGCTTATTCGGAGCATGGAGAGTAGTCGTGGCCATGAACAACTAGAGACTATAAACCAAGAAAGTTATTCGAAGACCAGTTCCGTCCTTTTGACGAAAACATTGGATGCAATTTGAACCAGACACCCAAAAGGGTCCTGAAAAGATCTAACTGACTGCTACTCTGTATTGGATAATGATAATGCATCCTTTTTATAAATATTATACAATGCACAGTCACTACTCATTGATAAAAAGAGAAAGAGAGAAAAAGTTCGGTGAAGAGTCCTGATGTATAAAGAAAAATGCATCGGAACATACATGTCAATTATAAGTTTGACAAGAACGCTCACAGCCACGTCGAGGGATGGCCTTCCGTTGTTGCTTAACTTAGATGAGATTGTCATGAGATTAGAATTTGAGGAGGGAGTTTCTGTGCACACTGCCGCGATAACCTCACATATCTCCACAGGATTCAATCGCAAGGGTTGTTGCTCACTGATGGGTACAAAATATTAAGTGAGAGAGGTAGAAATGCAAAACAACACATCCACAGATATATACAAAGTCCACAAAGTGCATGAATACGCATATGCATGAGCCGAACATTACATAAGCATCTTATTAGGAAAAATAGTTTCCAGTGTGTTCTACAGATATGTTCTTTCATACTTTTGGTCATATAAATTCCAATTGCTGACTATAAAAAGAAAACAGTTGTGCATGAGTTATAAAGCATAATATATGTAACAGTATCTGGATGAATGCAAAATTGTTAAATGTCCATCCATATGAAATCTAGCACAATATAGATGAAATATAGTCATCACTAGAAGTAATGTCAATACCATAAACCATTACTGTTATTTGTCAATAAATTTTATTGAAGGAACCATGGTGGGTTTTGGGTTATGCGGAAATATGATGGAATACATAAAATGTCCTTTTTGTTACAGTATTAATAAGGATGAAGGAGAAACTTTAATAAAGGATCATGGTGTCACATAAGACAATTGTTTTAGATACTTATGCTCGATTATAAATAGAGAACGAAGATTTGAATAGAATGAAATGCATGGGATTAAAATTTCAAGAAAATAAAAAGGATGAAAACAGAAGTTATATACTCCAGGTTGTACAGCTATTAAGCTAACTATCTTCGTTTGTATTAAGTGTTAAGCTACCAAATGTTCATAAGATGTATGTTGCAAAAGTGATGACCTCAAGAAGGATGTGCTGTGACACTAGAATGCATAAAAGAAATGACAATATGAACCAACAAGTGCAGGTAACACCAATTGACGGTAAATTAAGGAATAATTTAGATTACTGTTGCATACCTAGCTTAGACAAAAAAATATTGCATTCAGAAGAATAACACAGCCCTGTTAGAGAGAGGGAGAGGGACTAAAATTGTCACGCCTTGAGACGGTTACAAAAGATTTCATTTCATTGGACGTATCACAAAAGGTAACTGTGGATCAAATGGAACAACAGAAAAAAATTCATGAAGCTGACCCACCCCCAGTATTGGGAAAACCAGAGCTTCTCGTTGTTATTGTTGTTGCATCGTGGAAGACAAACTACGAAATACAGAATGTAATAATGCCAAAATTCCAATAAAATTAACGAGTCAAATATCACTAACCTTTTTTTTATAGGAAAGAATAAATAAAAGAGAACCAGTCGACTTCATCATGACTATGCTCACAATACATGCAAGTTTGCACACAAATGCATTATGCAGGCACACAAAAGTGTCAAGAGTCATTCACAGTTGATAACAGCAAGCTCTTATTGTCAAGATGGTCAATGACACCTGAAAACACCTATTCTTTACCTGTAATGACGATATTGGAACAGTGGTTTCACGCGGGGGCGAAAGTTGCTCAAAGGAGAATCTTCCCTGTGAAATAAGAAAGGACGATCCTTGGATCAATATTGAAGTCTGACAAAATTCAAGTCTCATACTATGTTGCAAAACTATGACATGGTTGAACAAGACCTTCCACTATTCAACTTTGGTACCATGTGATAGATGAATACACAGTCCATTCATTTGGAAACGTGATGATTATGTTGTTGATAATACTCATTAATAGAACATAAAATGAAGAATTACATAAACAGACACCTGCAGTATGAAATAAAGCACCAAAATTTTTAATTGTTCTCTCCATTTGTGAATGCAAAATCAGAAGTACTGGATGTTGATTAGATCACCAAAACCAAATCAGCTTGTCAGAATTTGAATAAATAGAAATCTATGTTTGCATGCCTACACCATTCATCAACAACCAAAAGTTTCACTTTAAAGCAACATATAGTATCTGGTATATCATTACACTAGATTCTGGCGGTTCTTCGGAATATTCATTTTTTAAACTTCTTATTAAACCTTCCAATTTAGTTACCTTTTACCAGGTGTATTGTGGGGGTGAAAAGATTAAGGAAACTAAAAAAGCTGCAGGAAACATTTTTTTTTCTAACAGTTCAAGCTAAATGATATAAACCTCTGCCAAACACCCAAAGAAGAAAAACTTAAACATGAAGAGTGGGAGTGGGAAATAAAAAGAACTTGAATGTCAAATGGAGCGAAAATTGTTTAAATTATGTAATTTTTCACCATTCATTTAGCCCTTAAGGAAGGCCTACCAAAATCATAATAGTGAGTCCTGCAATTAAAATACATTCAGTAAAAAAATTCAAATTTTTAATTGGGAAACGTACACTCAACGGTGTATAAGACATCAACTTCCATTTATGTGGTGTTGTACAATTATGCTTGCATGTACATGTGTGACGTTTATGAGTTTGACAAAACCCCCAAGAGTAATTATATAATCAATCAACCATAAGACCTTGAATATAATGCCAAAAGGAATAAATTGATTTCAGTCCAGGAAAATCTCAAATGATTCTTGAATTTTGAACATCATTAGTATCCCAATCACATATTTTCTATCTGCAACGTTGGTAAATCTCAGACCAAAAGTTCCAAAACTTAAATTATACTTTTAAGAAATAAAATCCAATGAGGTTACAGCAATGTTTGGATGTTCCACCAAACCTCTGTTAAATTCAGTACAAGATCCAAGACATAATAAGAATTGAACGCTGATAGCTTGTTTTGCGAAGGTGGATTAGATTTGATGGCACAATATCAAGGAACAAAAAGAAACAAATTTTTTGTTCATTGCAGTGTGCAGGCCTGTCTAGCACAGTATACCAAAAATGTATTAGGCACTCTTCAAGTTGTTGTCATAGTTTAATTGTTAGGTTGTTAAGGGATTAGGGTTTTAGAGTAGACTGCAAACTAAGTGCCGCACCAACTCGTTATAAATAGTGGGAGGAAGTTCTATTTTCATTTAGGCAGAAATTAAGGTGAGAAGGGGGGAGAGGCAGCATCTCGAAAGTTGGCCATTTTCCTGTAACTGCTTCCATTCAGTATAACAATTTCATAGTTTACATTGAGTAGTATTCCATTACATTTACAGCAATATGTCACACTTGATTCCATTTTTTTTTTTCCACACAAACATATACAAGAACATCAGATTTGCATTAACATGCACAGAGACTTTTCAATATCAAACAGTTTTTTAGGTCACATAGTTACAGCTTCTAAGGGTGTGTTTGAGCCACATTATTTTGGAAGAATATATTTTGGAATAGTAAATTGATGGAGAATGTGTGGTTGAAAAATAAGAAAAAATTATTGATGTGATGAAAAATATTATTTTATTGAAGAATGTGTGATTGAAAATGAGTAGAAGAATAAAAATGAAAATTTTTAAATGTATCAAACATTTCACATAGTTACAGCTTCTAAGGGTGTGTTTGAGCCACATTATTTTGGAAGAATATATTTTGGAATAGTAAATTGATAGAGAATGTGTGGTTGAAAAATAAGAAAAAAATATTGATGTGATGAAAAATATTATTTTATTAAAGAATGTGAGGTTGAAAATGAGTAGAAAAATGAAAATGAAAATTTTAATGTGTACCCAACATGGGCTAAATCTATTGCACGTCAGAACTGATTGACCGACATGAGTTATATAGGTTCAAACCTATTAAGCATGACATACATCCAACAAAGTAGAAGTCATATTTTCTTTGCATGAGTAAGTTGTTCGTATTTTGATTTTCTGACGAAAAAAATTTGTTATATATGTGACTCATATAGAGTGTTATACAAATTTACTGGATCAAAATGGTCGATGTCGGGCGGAGCGATGGCATCGACCTTGTGGGTTTAATTCACTGTTTGTTTGTCAAGGACGCTGAATAGGTTGAGGGTGCGGGAGCAACGCCTCGCGGTACGATACATGTCTATTTTCTTGTACGGGCCCTAAAGTCTTGTATGAGCTTGGGCTAGAGTCAATATAAATACTAATGATATAACCCTATTATTCATACTGAATAAAATCTTTGCTTCGCTCTTTGTGGACGTACGCACATCGCCAAACCACGATAAATACTTGTGTTGATTTCTCTATTGTTTTGAGGTTAAAAATCCAACAAATTCACACTCCTGATTACTAGTTAGAACATCATTTCGCGCAAACAAATCATAAAAGGGAAACAAATGCCATGCAGTTCACAGGCACCAGAGAATATAACCATAGATATAAGATGTCCTAGCACTAACAAAGACAGGCAAACCACAAACTTGTGTTAAAATAATTAAGCAAGAAGAACGTACCAAATTTCATTGGGCCCTGTTTTAGACCGTTTCAGTGCTGTTATTGCTCTTAAATGGGCATGAGCGGAAGCAGAATTGGTAACGGTCGTGAGCAATGATGGCTGCAACAGCTGATCGAGATAAGGCATATCTGCACTTCCAAAAAATTTCCAAGCTTCACCCTTCATTTTGGGGTCCATACCCCCTACAAGAAGAGCTGCTGCACCTACTTCTAGGAAATTATGAGTTCGTACATCTTGGGGATTCAGAATGTGCTCGCTGTAAGTGGGCATTTTTAGAATGTATAGAAACGCGAATAACAGAAGATTTTTAACAGACGAAATAATACCTTTTGGGCAAGAGAACTGACAATTGCTGGTCACCAAACCAGCGCCATCTGAAAAGATCAAGAGCTATGAACTCTTGATCTTCTGTTGCATCAACTTCTTCAGCAACTGGGGAGTCTGAAACAGATGTAATAGATGTCTCTTTGCTCTCCATAGCATCCTTACTATTTGCAGGGCTGAATTGTGAATTGAACGATCTGCTTAATATAGATGACAATGCTGGAAGTGATTGCCTTGATGAAGGAGGGGCTCCAGCAAAAACTGCTGATTGAAATGACCGCTTTGGTATAGACTGGGCCACTAGAGAACGAACATAATTTAAGGATTTGACAAGTGCTCCTGATGCAAAACTTGATACGGGCAAAAGAGATACATTTGTAGAGGGTATTGGCATCCCAGATTGTTGACTCAAAGAACGCGACCATGGAGCCAATTTACGGTTAATGCTCACATCACACTCAGCAATTATGCTTACACAAAATCGATCAATCTGTAGCAAAGTCTCCTCACTGGGTTTATATCTGCAAATATAGAAGGACTTGAAAATGAGATCGTTAACCAAACTAACTTCAAGAATGTAAAAGTTTAACTTTTTTGGAGTCCATAAGCAATTGTAACTCTTCTCGAGACATTTCCCTGCCTAAGATTGAACATTTTTCTAGAGCCCAAAGCATTACATGAGACTTTCTAGAAAGCTCCCTTTAATATTGGACTAGACATGGAAAATCTCTCCTTCCAATTAGCCCATGTTATCCTTTATTCTGTTGATAAGAAGATAAGTACGAGCAGCAGTTCTTTTTCATAAAAAAATCATTTTTTCAGAAAGAAATTGAAGATATTATGAATCAGTAAAGAGTGACTATATTGAATGGCTTTACTAGTCCTCAAAACTTGATAGATTAATAACCAATATAGTATATTAAAAAAAAAACACTTTATATTGGACAAAGCGAGCCCATCCCAACAGAAAATCACTATAAAACTATGCTTCAAGCCCATAGTGATAGAAGATTACTGCAAATCTCCGCTTCAATCCAGTTTTCAATGAAAGTTTGTGATTTAATTTGCACAAACTTGAGAAGAACCAATTTTGGGTGATTATGGAGGTTTCAAGGACCAATGTGGAAGCTTTTAGAAATAGTTTAATCAATATTTAGATATATAGTCCTCATTAAAATGATAATCCAAACTCTTAAGTTCACTTTATTACTTGTTAATCAAAATCGTATACTTGCGATAAAAATAAGGCAGCAGTTCAGTTGATTAAAAAATCTAATTAATGTTTCTTTAAAGGGTAGCAATGCAATGTGATTTAAATTATTATTTACTAACAACCATACTTCCCAAATAAGAAAATATAAAACGTTTTAAAATTAATTCTTAAAAAATTAAGCATGTGCATAGAGTGGGCCATGACTAGTTGTTTTATATCTAAAGCACCGAAATTCTTGAAAATGAGCACGCACAATACCCAACACATGTATGCCGTGTTGACACAGCATTGATCACAAGCGATGTGTCCAGACATGGCTTGACCCAATAATAAAAATAATAATAATAAAAGATGAGGACATAGGTGTTGGACATGGTACAAGGAACTACCCAATCCTTTTGGAACTCTGTAGGGTATTTATGAGATACCATAAAAGCTTAAGAGTGTTGAACGCTGAGGGAAAACAGAGAAGTAGAACTTGCACAGTTAAAGGAAATAAAATTAGAAATATATTAAAATGACGTTTTATGTTTCGCATTTTGTTTCTGACATACATATATCTGTGTGTCAATTGTTGTGTCCCAACTGTCCCTTTTTACAGATTGGTGTGTTTCATTTCTAAATCACCGTGTCCAGGTCCATGTCCAAACTGTCGTTCTTTCAAGAATTATTGTATTGTTCATGTCTGCATCACGGTGTCCAGGTCCATGCAACACAGAAATTTAATTTCTACATATATCAAATTTGTGTCATGTACTGCATTAACCAGATGATACTGGTATAAATGAGCATACTATGAGTCATAAGAAGGTAAGCACTGTTTCAATATCACATGTACTCTGTTGGTATGCACAAGATGTTAACTGAAGGTAATAATCTTAAACATAGGACAAACTCACCTTAAAAGATATCGTTTCAAAAGTGCCACACACCTCGCTACTACCGCTGGACTGGTTCAAACAAAGAGAAATTTAAAGTTTGACAAAATACCATATACAAAAGTATTCCAGAGATATTGCTCAAAAACTCAAAAAGAACTGACCATACAAAACTTAATCCAAGGCGAAAAAGGGTATTTAGATAATAGTGCAATCTATTACTCATATAGAGTGTGTTTAGCTAATTTTAATAAGAAAAGGAAAAAGTTACTATAATTTCTCAACATTTTTGGATAACTTTTTAAGTAAAACAAGTTACTTATTATGAATGTAACTCTTGACTTGCTATCGAAATAAGTAACTGAGTTCATACTTTAACCAATAAAAAATGATTTAATTTTAAAACTCACTTCTAATAATTTTTTTAATATTAGACAAACATTACTATAGCACAAAATCTGACAATGAAGGGAAATTATATTTGCAGCAAAGAAGAGTACTTTTCATGGTCTAATGTACTGCTTCATAATCATCATATGAGTGAATGTTGTTGAAATTCATATATAGCCAAAAAGAATTCTACAATGTCTCTCAAAACTGCAGTGCAATTGTGAATAAAATGAGCTTTACCGTTTTAGTGTCACAAAAGTATATCTCAGCAAAACCTTCCATACATCTTTTCATCAAAATTAACCAAGATGCAATGTAAACTTTTGGCATTTAAGAGCTCAAAAAGCCATATGCTTGAGTTGACACAAGGCAAGGAACTTAGCACCTCTTTTGGAATTACTTTCCCAAGTTAACATTATAGGAACCAGTAAAATCAAACAAGGCTTAATTGGAAAAGTCAACAAAAGAATGGTAAATGAATAAGAAATCATGTGGTAAAAGAGAAGATACCGGTCAGTCACCGTCTAAAAAAATGGTGTTATATAATAATGACTTGTTAGAGGCATGCACTACGCGTACCTTCGTTCCCTTTCTGCAAGAGTGTGATCTAGAATGACGCTATATGCCAAGTCGATTGTTGACTGCATTGCCAGATAATCCTGCCATCGAGAAAGCAATTTATATCATCCAACGTGGCAACCTCTCTCTCTCTCTCTCTCTCTCTCTCTCTCTCTCTCTCTCTCTCTCTCTCCCCCACACACACACACACACACACAGAATAGAGTCCCCGCCCTCCCTTAACCTCCAAATCCTATCTGTATCACTTACACATACTCTCTCTCTCTCTCTCTCTCTCTCTCTCTCTCTCTCTCCCTCACACAAACACACAGACAGACAGAATAGAGTGCTGATCTTTCGAATTATAAGCATCAACTTGTCATATAATTGATAGGTCATCTATCAATTGGATTAGAATTGAAGAATTCAATCCCAATGAAGTGTTAGGACTCCATTTAAATTGGACGTGGGAAAAGACATTTTTCCATAATAGTGATAATCAACTTTTAAATCAAATTCAAATGTATGGAGAATTCAGTTACCAATTTGTCCAATAAAAGAAAAGATGTCCACTGCATGTGGAATCGAGAGAGAGAGAGAGAGAGAAACTCATGACAAGTTGATGAGCACCAAATTGGTCTTGCATAATTACTTCGAGTAAACACCTCAATCTCTAAAATCATTAGCTAAACTTTGGGGCATAGTCCTGTTGTAAAGGTAGCATAGCACGCCAATTTACTATAGTTTCAAACTCAAAAAAAAAGCCATCCCATTATCTCAGTTCTCCTTTTGGTGGGAGATGGGTGTCGCCCAAGTATGAATAGAATACTCATCCCCACATAAATGGCATCAAGTGCAAGAAACAAAAGCCTATGTAATAAGTGCTAATTTGGGATTCAATACAATATCTTGATTGACTTGAATTCCCCAAATACAGAATACCTTTTAGAAAATAAAAGTACAAAATTTTAATTCCCACTCAATCCATCTGTTAAAAACCGGTTTTTTGTATCAAAATGAGCATACTTTTGCAGAAAAATAACGATAACTCAACAATCCACATTCCCGAATTGCTAACCCCACCAACGTCTTTAATTAATAATGAGTAATGGTATGTAGCCCAACTGGTGATTTTAACAGCAGTCTATGTGCCACTAAATGGTAGATTTAATTAAATGTGGTCCCCTAGCACCACATTTAATTTGAACTTACCATTTTGGGCTACATGGCATTATTCTTATTAAAAGTATACAAGAACAGTTAAACAGGACCCTAGATTCTAATACTGCAAAAGAGGCACGAGATCTGAATAAAAGCGCAAAACTGAGTAAAAGAATAGCGAGAATTCAAACCCGTAAAATCCTGGAAGCTTCAGTGGACAGCGTGGCCTGTTGGGACGAAGCGGCAGCCGACAAACAATCGGCAATTGCTCGGCGCAGTGGCTCTGGGGGCTTCCTAATAGACGAGGATCTCAGCCTCGATACGCTGCCTCCGCCCAACGGCATTCTCGAGCTCGCCTGGCTTCTGGATGGACTATAATTCAACGACATCATGCATCAATTGTGTGTGTATATGAAATCAATGCATCACAGTGAATTTAGTAGTGAACACACATGTATAACACTGTAACTGAATTGTATGTAAATGAATTTGAGATTGTGGATTCAAAACCTAGGTTCATGAGAGAGTAATTTAATCATACGATTGAGTTGAGAAAGCACTGTGTGTGGGTGTGTGTGGGAAAGAGGTAGAAATTCTTAAATTTCGGTGTAATTCCTGTATGGGGAACGTTGTCGATAATTAGCTGGCAAAGTGCGCAAGTAATTGAACTAGCCAGGTACAGATGGGCAAAATATCAATTGATTTATCTCTGTTTTTTGTTTTGAAATTGAGAACACCCAACCAAATTTTTTTAACGTCGACTTCAAAATTCAAGTTTTAAATTTTTTTTCTACATAAATTAGACGATATTATAATTTTTAAGTATTAATTATAATTTTATAAATTAATCTACATACTCACCCCACCACCTCTATCTCACCCAATTTCACACCCAAACCATTGATTATTTTCTTATATTCTCTACTGGCTCTTCTCATTTTATCCTGGTCACGATCTCTTCTCCGACAAAATCTCTTCTCCATTGTCGTGAGCCTCTCTCTTCAATGACTTATCTCAACCATTGCGCGCAACGCCACCTCGCTGCGTGCTGAGAACAGTAGACGCTTGCTGCGTGTTGTGCGACACTGTTGGTGGCTATTTGATCTATGGATGGTTCTCTAACTGTGAGTGATTTTTTGATCTTTTGGATTGATGATTTTTTTTAAGTGGTTTGTTGGTGGTTGTTTGTGGGTGGTGACGGCAGTGGTTGTGCTGGAGGTGCGTTGTGCATGGGTGGTTTTGTGGGTGCTATGGTGATGCTATAAAGTGGTGGTAGTTATAGAGGCAATGGTGCTCGTGGTTGTGAGTATTATGGTGGCAGAGTTGGTAGTAGTGGTGGGTGGTTGGAGTGTTTATGATTAATTATTTGAGTGTTGTGAGCAATAAATTGTTAATCACTAGACAATTTATAATATACAATGCAGAAGAATGTATGATTGTGACTTATAAATTTGATAAATTGTGACTGATTAATTTGATAATTTGTGATCGTGAAATAAGTTGTGATATATAAAATTTGTGATTTGTGATTTGTGATTGATAAATAAATTTTGACATATCAAACTTTTGATTTGTTAGAAAAAAAAAAATTTAGTCACTTAATTTGATAATATGTGATCAAAAAATAAGTTATGGCCTATAAACACGTAATTTGACAATGATATAGTTAATTAATAAAATATAATTAATATCTAATTTTTGAAAGACTTATTAGCACAAAATGTTCATACGTTTGACTTTTAGTATGCAAAACGTCTATACGTTTCAATTTTTTTTATTTTCACCCTTATTTCAAAGTTTCATTGTGTAAAAACTCCTTCCGCCCATCTGTTGTAAGTTTTACCATTAAATGCAAATTTGGACCCACTTTTAATTTGAAACTCGAAAGGTAAAATGGTCAGGTCACTTCAAAAACCTCTTCTTCCCCATAACGCGAATGGTTCATCTTCCATCTTCTCTACTCTTCACGTTCGGCGCAGCCATTTTTTTCATCATCTTCTCCTATCATCTAAAAATTCCCCTCTCATAGTGGGTTATTCTCTGCACGCAGTGGAGGGTGAACTGAGAAAAAGTAATATTTCACTATGGGTCCGTTATTTTTTTATTTTATAGTTCGAAATTTCAAGCTTCGAGTGATCGAGGCTTCCTTGCTATTTTGTATGGAATATATTGTTGTGTTTTCACATGACTTTATGTCAAAACAAAATACTTCCTTCGTTTATTAGAGAGCCCGACAACGAGACACCCACATACGGTATGAACGATGTCCATTCATGATCATTATTTTCCCTCCATTAATTTTGTTGCTCTGTAAAATTAAAGATTGAAATTTTATTGAAATGGGAAAAGACCTTCAACACCGTGAGGGGAAATTTTTGGGGGTTGTAGGTATTCATCTGAAATTACATGACATTGGTTGGGAGTTGAAATTTATGTAATTTTGGTTAGGTTTTGAGCATTACATGATGTGCAGTCCATTATTGCCCTGATTTGATCCCTGTGCATTTCTTTATTTCTAAACCACCTTTCAATGTTCATTCCTTCATCTCCATATTCTTTTGCATGCAGGTGCAAATTCTTGCTACTTTATTATTGAATTGTATCACGGAGGACACTTCTATGCTAAGCCAAACAATCTGGCATACAAACATGGATTGGTGCTTTTCTTCAATTTCTTCCATGTCTCGTTGTTTTCGAAAGTTAATTTGACAAAGTTCTTAAATGCGGTTGGTAATGATTTGATGTTGGAGTTTTACTACAAAAAATGAAAAATTAGTTCAGGGAAGGAGTTGACTAGATTGAACAGCGAGAAGGATATTAAAGAAATGCTTAGGGATAGAGATGGGAATCCAGTAGTGCACATATATGTTGTAGCCCTATTACAATTGCATGCATTGCCATTGCATTCATCGATCTCAGAAGTTGATACACAATGCGATGAACCACAAACATTTGAAAGTTGTTACGTACCTTATGTGGAAGAGAACGAAGATGGAGAGCCTGAAATTGATTGGTCGATCATTTTTTTCATGAGAATGCTGAAGAGTTATGGTCACATTATGAGGAAACCCTCCAATACCATTATGAAGAAGAGCAAAATGTGGGTGATATGGGTGTTGAAGACGATGAATTTGGGTTGAAGCTTATAACGACGAAAAAATTAGGGAAGATGAGGTTAAAGGTTTGTTGGAATCTGATTACGAGATGGAGGAACAGCTATCGTCTAATGCCAAAACTGAGAATCAAATGGTTAATTTTGATTTTTGATTCGATGTGGCGGATGAGCATCAGGTTAGGTATTTGGATTTCGACTATGGGGACTCCGACGAGTTGCGCAGCATTGATAGTACAAATGAGGACGATACAACTTTAAGAAGAGGGCTTCAACTGATGCTTTCAATTCAAGGACTGATATGGAGGATCCAAGGTCTAAAGAGGTAACTTCAACACGTTCTTTACCTTAACTTTAACCTTTCTTCTATGGATAACTGATATTATTTTATTTTTTAATTGTTAAGGTTGGTATTTGAGTCCAAGTCTTTGTTGAAGGCTGTCATCATTTCACATTCAGTTAGAAGCAATAGAGAGATTAAATACAAGAATGATGATTCTTTGAGATTAAGAGTCAAGTGCAAGAGAGAGTGTCCCTGGGTGTTATATGTTACCAAGGAGCATAGCAAGACAAGTTGGGTGATCAAAACATATGTAAAAGAGCATACGTGCCCCACGGTGTATAAGAATTTTAGAGTAGGCTCCACTTATTTAGCAAATAGATATTTACGCGATTGGAGGTCTGAACTAAATATGTCGGTGAACACATTCATGGAGAGGGTGAAAATGAATGTTTTGGGTGATATCTCACGTTGGCAAGCGTATAAAACAAATGAGAAAACACTTGAAAATATTAGGGAGACTATGGTGGACCATTACAAAGTACTGTGAGATTACTGTGAGGAGTTAAAACGTACAAATAGTGGGACCACTACTTCGGTTGAGGGTTACGTTGGAGAATTCAGATGGTTGTATATTTGCCTTGGAGCTCTGAAGGAGGGTTTCATTAGGGGATGTAGAAGAGTGGTTGGTCTAGATAGTTGTTTTCTGAAGACAGAGCATGGTGGACAGTTGTTATCTGTAGTTGGTGCGGATGCTAATAACGGTATGTATTTAGTAGCGTGTGTAGTTGTCGAGGTTGAGAATGGAGATAATTGGAGATAGTATTTGGAGATGTTGGAGGATGATTTGTACTACATATTGTTGATCTCAGGGCAATAACTTGTACATGTCATGCTTGGCAGTTAAGGCATCCCTTGTTGCCATGTGATTGTCTTGATGGTATCTAGAGACCTTAGTGTAATTGATTATGTACACGTCATCTACAAAAAAGGATTTTTACCTGATCACATATACACGTTCAATTTCCCTCATCACAAGTCCGAACTCATGACCTAATCCAGGTCTTAACCCACTTAGACCACCTGTGTACACCAAAAAAGTATAGGAGGCCAAAAAAGAATAAAAGAAAATAGCCAAATGAGGTGGAGTTTTCAAGTCAGGCGGAGAAGTCCAGAAAGTCTTTGGAAAATGAAATCACTTCTTAGACAACTTCAACAAGCATATCTAATGCAGGAAAGAGAGCGATCCAAACTCAAACAAGTAAAAAATGTGGTAAACCGGGGTACAATAAGAGGAGCTGCAAATGGGCACCACCACTAGCAAGCAATTAGGTTCATTTTTTTTGTTGAATGCGGTTGTAGTGCCATCCTAAACAAGTTGTTGAATTGTAAATTTGTTTGTTCATGTGTCTGAATAATCAACAGTATAACAATTGAAATTGGTGTGTCAAAAAGTCTTCATTTTGCCTTGGTCCATTCTTAATTCTGATGATGATTTTTTTGTTCAGTATATTCTATTACCGTTTTAAATTTATAATTTGATCAGTATGTTGAGTTGCCTTAGTTGATTAGTGTCTTGAGTTGCTATAGTTGATTACGGTCATTTTGTTGTTGTGAATGAAAGGGATGCTTACAGGATATAACAAAGACAATTTTCACAGAAATCTGAAACACATGGACGTCATGCGCGAAAATTGTCAAAGTGTAGGGATGTTTTACACAATAATCTTTGAAAGGTTTAGATGTTTTAAGCAAACATATTTTGAACGTTGGTATGTTTTACGCAAAATATTTTGTAACGTATGGAAGTTTTTCACATGTTCAAAATTTCAAATTGGGGGAAAAATCGATGGCTTCAGCTTTTGATGCAGAATTCTGGGATTGAGATTTGTGATTTTGGATATTGGTTTGTTGCAGATGGTAGTGGAGGATGAGAGCATGTGTGGAAGCCAAAATTCGATTTTTGAAAATGCATTAGCCGTGGTGATGATGAATGGTGGACTTTCGAAAATGCATCCGCCATGATGATGATGAACAGTTGACTTCACTCGTTTTGTTTGATTAATCTTTTTCTTTTTTCCTTTTCTGAGAATAACCTACTTATGGTAGGAAAAAGATGTTTTCGAAGTGGTCTGACCATTTTATCCTTCGAGTTTCAAATTAAAAGTGAGTCCATGTGTGCATTTAACGGTAAAACTCACAACAGATGGACAGAATGACGTTTTCCACAATAAAATGTTGAAATAAAAGTTTTGTACGGTCAAACGTAGGGACGTTTTGTGCTAATAAGCATTTTTTAAATAATAAACTTTGTTTCTTAATTTTGAAATAAGTCATACTTAACTCTTAGATATTAAATTTTCACTATTAAGAATGGTCGATTTTGATTTTAATATGTAGAACCACAAATCGAAAATCAGTTATATCCTAATTGTGTTTTAATCATTTCATCAATGCGAAACTTATCTTTTGCATTTAATAAGATTTATTGTTTGTAGTTTGTAGTTGAGTATTAATTTTTGGTGATAGAAGTTTGTAATGTAATTTGTATTAATAATTTTGAAGGTTTGACATTGAACCAAATCAAATTGGAACTATTCGAAAGTAATGATTCTACTATATAATAACCACACCAAATTTGCATTAGTCGGTGTCGATACAAAATTACTACACAAACACGTGGGTACTATACAATAATATCATACAAAATACGGGTCTGGTTGAAGTCCTAAAAAGGCTAACACATATTATTTTCATATTTCTCATTAATCAACTTCGGGGCCGATCAATTTTTTTTTTATTTTTATTTTTGTATTGGTGGAACAATTCCCAATATTCAACTAGTTATGTTTGTTTTTTGTTCTTTTTAAGAAAAATAATCAAGGCAAATAGATTTGAATGAGAAATAGACGAATGCACTCGTCCTCATTGTTTTTAGAACATTTTATGCATGAAGGTTGTATGATTTGGTAACACTTTACAAGAACGTATTGATTTCATTTTACACAATATGAACTGATTTTAATGTCTAACAAATGTATCGATTGGACGGGTAAAAATTACACTTTCAAGTTAAAGTCGTCATTTCAATTTCGAAATGTTAATTGAAGTATTGCAAATGTTATGGAGGTCAACTTTTAAAAGCTTTGTAATTTAAATAATTCGAAACATTTCACAATTCAATCTCATTGATTCAGCAATAGTGATGGCTTTTTTTTTTTTTTTTTTAATTTTTATTTTCTGTGTAATTCTTATACTAATATGCTAGGCTAAGTTTAATTGTATTGGATGTGATATGATTCGGGACAGGCAATCACTTGGTCGGGTCATACGAGTTAAGGGTTCAAGTAATGGAGTTCAGATGGGTGAAGTTGACAGGCGAAGGTTCAAGTTTTGTTAAGGGCTCGGGAGTCGAAACAAGTTGGATTCAAAGTTTGNAGATTTTGATAAAATTCGATGAAATATATAATTGAAAAGTCGTGAATTCCATGAAATATATATTTAAAATTGATTATTAATTTGATTCGGAATCTATACCAAACATGGGTTAACTTTTTGATTTGCAGTGTTGTTGAAGTCAACCTTATTGTTGATTAATCTATATTCTAGTAAACTCGTGTATTCTTAGGTTATTAAAACTTTAAAATAGATGTTTCTAAACAAACATGTATCTCGCGAGGAAGAAAACCAAAAATATGTAAAGAAAACTACGATTTCAAGTAACCCAAAATGGTATGCTATTTTGAGAAAATTAATATAAGTAGCACTAGAATTGATAGTTCAATAATTTTAATATGAAAAATTGTAGACAAGTTTTATGTTTTCTTAGGGAGTTGATTTCTGTTGATTATTATTGTTCAAT